>CAEGAF010063270.1:0-69210 GCA_903067075.1 Micropoecilia bifurca
CCCCCCCCCCCCCCCCCCCCCCCCCCCCCCCCCCCCCCCCCCCCCCCCCCCCCCCCCCCCCCCCCCCCCCAACAAGACTCGCTTGTGACAGAACTGCCTGTAAATGAAAGCAATAACGCCCACTGAAGTGCCGAGACTGCGCGAAAGCGACACACAAAACCTTAAAAACTTGGAAGATTTCATAATTTGACAACTTTTGTGTGATCATTTCCTATCAGAATTTATTAATTAGCGCCTGATTATTGGGGATTAAGAAAAACCAGACCTGTTTTATCTATGAGGGGACTTGGCAGCTCAGTTACTCTCAGAGTCTTTTGGCTTAATTGTTACAAAGGAGCTTACATTGTAATCCTGTGCCATAATAACAGGATGCAGATCCTCTTCTGTGGTTTACACCCAGCACTAAAAATAAAGACGGGAAATTAAGGAAATAAGACATGCAAATGTTTAAGAGGTGGGGTGTAACTGCATAGATTTTGCATTATAAAAATCTACATTTTCGATATTTAGCACAGCTAATTTGAAAATTAGTTTTATTTAGATGCACCAATAAGCTTATCCTGGCCTGTGCCGATTTCTTGTCTTGGTTGAGATGTAACCTGCCGATTCTACAATCTCAGTTTCCAGTTGTCATAAGCTGATATTTATTTTATTTTTTAATTCTGCTGACCATACAACATAAAAGATAATAAAATGCTACCTCTTTGTTAATGGTGGTAGTATGAATGCAAAATAGAATAAAAAAAAGCTTACAAGAAATTAATGCACCAATAAGCTGACCAGATTTTACTTGTAAGAATTTGACCTGTCAATCATCAATCAGAGCCAGTGAAGGGAAATTGGTTGCCTCTCATCTCTGGAGGATTTAATTGTGTATATTTTATTTTTGTTCTTGTTGAAGTGTTCCAATTAAAAACAATGCATTATTTAAACTTGACTTGAAAAGACCAACACAATGAAAGGAAAATTCTCTGTGTAAATTTTACCTTTCTCCTGCAGTTTAAAAAAATAAAAAGTGAGACTTTGATTTGATTTGCTGATCACAGATTTAAGTCAGTGAAGGAAAAATTGGCTTATTCCAATCTCTGGGTGAACAATTGGTGCATAATATTACCCTGCTCCCAGGTTTTATTTCTAATGACTACATTAGAAATAAATAATAATAATAGATGTCTGTTTGCTTGAGTATTGTCCTGGTTATTGATGTGCTGTCTTCTTTTTTTAGGAAACACGCACTCAATTGCCATCGAATGAAACCTGCTCTGTTCAACGTCTTGTGTGAAATAAAGGAGAAAACAGGTAAGGACACACACAGATGAGAATCTTTTTGACTTTAACGACACCATCTTTGTGTCTCACCATCACTTTTTTTTTTATAATTGGATTCAGCTGTATAAATACCACATCCTGTTTTTACCTACAAGGTATCATAAAACACATGTGAAAAAGCAGAGAAAACCGGCTGCTGTTGGACAGCAGCGTTATCATTTTAGCCTTCCTCACCCCTCTCTAGGGCTTGATGCTGTGTGCTAAGTGAACAGTTTTTCCACGCAGAGGTATTTTCTGTTTATGTTCACGACAAGGGTCAAAGCCACCAAAAGGAATGCGTGAATTATCGCTAATTTAACAGCAGATTAAAAAAAAGGAGAGCGGCTCATGTGATGAAAGACTGCGAGTTGTCTCGGAGGGACGGGGCAGAGCGGCGCTTTTCAAGAGAGGAAATAAAACAAAATATCCAATATAAGCTTATCTGAGAGCACAACTTTGAGGCTGTCTGCGAGGTTATTGAGAGGGAGCCTTGTCACTTTGTCGACCGGCTTGTCGCGTCGCAGCCGTGCGAGATGGCTGAGAATAAACACAGGGGCCGAGCCGCATGGAGGCAATACTGTTTTCATTAATATAACATGAACTTCTCTGCGCTGACATTTCATCTGTATGAGTCAGGGTTTGGCACAGGTTTCTCTAAAAACAAGAGGGGAAAACATGTAGACACTTGAGATTTTCATCAGATTTACAAAGAGCGCAGGCCCCTCCGGAGGAAGCTACAGTGCAGGCTGGGGGCCCTCGCTCCTAAATTGCAAGGCTCGGAAAAGTGAAAGAGTAATGCCTGGCTCTTTGTAAACTGTCTGGCGTCTCCCTGGGTTCAACCAGAGTTCGTTTCCAAAAAGAAGAACAAAGTGACTTGGACCTTTTCCTGGCTTTTCCCCCTTTGCCTCTCCCCTCTTCCCACCGTTCTTGGCAACCGAGCCTCTGACAGGAGAGAGGCTCCCCTCAGACTGCAAATTGTCCTCCCCTATGTTCAGTACCAAGTTTGGAAATGAACATGTTTCAAAAGAGCTTTTATTTTTTTTCCTCTTATTGCTTTGCTCTTTTTTTTCTGTTTTACTCAAGGAACATTCACCTAACCTAAACATCACAAATCTCTCGATGTCTTCTCCAGCTTTATGAAGAAAAGCATTTAAAATCTATGAATAACGTAAACACCCCCACTCTCACGCACACACACACACACACACACGCACCAACACACACTCCCAGAGACACCTAAAAAAAAATTCCCCCTGTCTGAAATTGAAGAGCTGAGCTGCGGCTCATCTTCGCCTATAGGAGGGTTTGTGCAGACGAAACTGAAAATCCTTTCACTGCAGTGACAGAGAAAATGACTCAAACCTTCACCATGGCATTTACAGCCAAATGTGCTGAGTGCAGTGTATGCGAGTGGAGTACAGCCTGTAATTTGTCAAGACTTTTTTTATATTCTTTATAAAGAGTCAGCTTCTCCTTGCTTTTTACATTGTTGCAGTCATAGTGTCTCCGAGAAGCGATGACGAGCACACCGGCACCAATTCAACCTTTTTACCAAAGAGAGGAAGAGTTTCTCCACATTAGCAATCATTTGCTGCATGTACCAGCCATGTGCGTCTCTTCCTCGCTCTGTGTCGGCGGTGTGAGCGTTGACAGCAGCAATATGGGTCACTGCCGCAGTGAGGTGTCCATTGGCAGGCAGCTGACAAACAAGACGGGAGTGCATGCCAATAGTGGACAGAGGAAGCCTTAACTGATGACCCCGCGCCACCTCGCTCCCCTTTTGATTTGTGCCGGGGTCACTGCAGTGTCACTGCGTTGGAGTATTTAGCAAGCTTAAACAAGCTCAGGTCCACACGCCTGGCTTATAGAAAGCCAACAGCGAAGGTTTGTGTTAACTCACTTAGAGACGGTCTTTTGGCAGCTAAGGTCGTGTTTCACAGAAACATCTTCCCCCCGCCGTCCCGAGCCCCCCTGCCTTTTTTAATCTTAAACTATCGGCATTGTAAGCGAAGTCACTAAGAGCACTCAGGTTTGTTTTCCTGCGCTCTGCTTCGTATCCTGTGACTAGGGCTGGAAAGCGTCTTTGTTTGCTTGGAACCATTACGGCGAGGGAAGCTGGCACGTACAGGTTGACTAAGTAAGAGAAGCCAGACACCAAGTCGGTGTTTCTGGGTGTCAGATTTCAGGCCGGCTCACTCCCCACCACCACTGCCAGTTTCTCTCTATCTGCGGGCCTGGGACTGTTTCATTTCGTCAGGCCTCTCTGTGTCAGCGGCCTCACATTACATCCATGCAGACTCGGGTCAGATGGAGAGCTCCTGCATGACTAATGTGATCAGACGGATAATGCATTACACTGCTTGAACTTATCAAAGCTAGAGACCTGCTGAATCAGTCTGTCCTGCTAACAGCAGTCCTACCGAGAGCCTGCAATGCTAATTACCCAAAACATTTTAGATATTCACAGCAATCAGAGCTCTTTAAGAAATGGGAAGGCAAGTGAAAAATATTACGCTTTTCGGCATGAAGCAGACAAGAACTGTTATTATTTAACAGCGGGGCGCTGGCATGGGCTGCTTACAGGTAGGGAGGAGAAAAGGGTTTTTAAAAAGTTACAGTTTGAATATTGTAAAAAGAAATGGCCATGCCGCTCCTTTACATGTTTAAAATAGTTCTAATGACCCAGTGTGCAACAGATAAGATTTAAACATTTATGATACACCTGCATGGCGAAAGATCCCATATTTTAATTAATTTGACAGTAATACTACATAATTACTTATTTAGTACTATACTTGTGGATGGAAATAACACATTGTAATCTGTAATGTCATTAAGCATTCCCATAGGACAGACTGTGCTCTTGCAAGACTCTTTCTCAAAGACAAAGTTCAAGTTTGCCTTCATGCAAGAAAAACGGCTGTGATTGCGGAATAATCATAATTTCTTACTGGAAATATTATACACACTGCACCATGCCATCGTCTCTGTCTAAGATAAGGAAACAGAAAGAATATCTCAGTGCAAGGTGAGGGATAGAGTTTAATTTGTAAGCCCAGCATCTGTGCTTTTTCTTATGCTTGTCAATCTCGGCTAAAGATGATGCCTTTATGTTGCTGACAAACAACAAAAAGCTTCTCTAACTTCCACTTCCAGAAAAGATCACAAAAAAATTTAACATGCATGTCTAGAAGATGTTTGAAGATTTCATTTTGTAATTATTTTTTATGCATTTCAACACAGAAGTGTTTATTAGCCAAATGTCAAAGAAAGTGTAAGTGATGGGAGAGATGCAGTAGACTAAAGCCCTCTTCCACCACCTACTGCTGCTGCACACTGCTGATCAGCTGACTGAAATGAGGCTGCCACACGTTTAGCGCACTTAGAATGAAGACATATTAACATATTCAGTTTTATGGAAATATTTTCAGTAGCGAAAAAGTGTCCTGGTGTGAAAACTTATCAATGTTTTACACTATTAAACTGCAGTCGACAAACTACGAGTAACATTTCTGTTAAGCAGCTGACTGCCGGCTGCCTAAGACGACAGCCTGACTAATTATTTGTTATATTTGTGTTCTTCTGAAGAGCATAAGGACTTGAATGTTGCTTCTGAATTTAGCAGGTTTTATCCTGCATTTCGGAAAAGTACATGTTTTTGATAATGTTCTATTACTGTAATAGTTAATATATTTGACTGGATTGTAAATACCATGTGATCGTACATTTCTTTTTAAGGTTTCCCTCAGCAGCCATGTCAAGTTTTCTGGGAACCTTTTTAAATGATTCAACATAATCCTGAGAGTTGCTTGGAAAGTTTGGCTTAAACAGAAAAAGAGAGAACAAAAACAAGAAGCATTTGCTTAGAAATGACAGAATTCAGCTTTTAATAAGCATTTACTAATTTATGACTTGTCTGACTATTAAATAAGCACTTCATATGGTGACTCCCTCAATAGGCCTGATGTAAACCTGCAGGTGCGTCGCGATAATGTCAAATGGCTATTTCCAGCATTTCCTTTAATATCAACACTAAACGATGATGGAGGTACTCGTTGAGCTCCTGTGCAGCAGTGGATAAACTGGTCACTATGGCTCCCAGTGCTGCTGTTTTTCAGTATTTAATTGACACGGCTGTCCATGATGAGTTCAGGGGTTAGTGTTGCCTCTCTTTGTTACTCTCCTCTCATATCCAGTGACAGATGGAGGCATTAGTCTCCAATGTGGTGCTGTCCTGAAACTAATGGCTATGTCCTTGGTTTCCCCGTGCTAGCTGGGAGACTGTATATCTGTCCCTGGCTTGGAAGTGCAGAAGCAGCAGTTTATCCCCCACTACCCCCAGCCCCTTCATGTTTTAGTTTCCACGGAAATAAGACCGAGCAGGACTTTGTCTGCTCTCTCATAAATAACCTCAAAATAAATAACTTCAAAATGAGAGCGAAGTTTTTTTTTCCTATCTGAGAAAAGCAGGCTTTGATTTGTGAGCTTATACGAACCTCTTACCAGAAATGTTCATCCAAGTGAGGGATAATACCCATGTGATATATTTTTACGGAGGATGTGCAGATTGTAGCTTTAAAAGTAAGCTACAGGATATAAAAATAATCTGCTGTACTTTTTTTAATGTCTCACTTTATATTCGTACTTCATTACCCGTGCACTTCAGGAAAACCTGCAAGTATATCAGACGCTCTCCTGTCCTCCAGAACAAACTCACTTGCAATTAGGACAGCTAATATATTATGCAAATGTTGACTGGCTTAATTGAGACATGTTAATCATGTTTTAAGAGGCTAATTACAGCCCTGTATATCTGAGGTGGGAGTAGTAATTAGCCGTGATAACAGATCTGGCTATAGAGTGGTCATATTCAGTGTTGCAATGTATAACTACAGAGTACCTGTGCGCTCATTTACAAACACCTGAGCATTTCTTCTTTTTTTTTTTATTTTGCTACGTTAGAAAATGTCTAAACAATGCCTTATTACTGGGCTTCATTTTATTACTGCGTATTGTGTTCACAAGAAGGAGATGAGGTGAGACATTAGCAATATTTTTTAGGAAAATAAAGTCAGGATTCTGTGACGTTGCTTAGATTTTTATCACAATATGTTGCGGTATTAATTGCGACGGTGATAAAAGTGACAATAAAAGGTATTTTAAAAATTCATCTGTCTGTTTGGCTGTTAAACTGTCACTATAAGCAGTCAAAGCCTCAAGCAAACAATTGCTGCTATAAAAATACAATGTGGCCATTATTAAAAAGGGTGCATCGCGACAACAGTTGCATTCATTAGTGTAACTTGGGTGCCACATTATTTGCATTCAGTCGTCTTTTGAAGCATAAACATTTATTGTTGATTAAATCAACAGTGGAAAAATAGTCCACAGTAAAATAACAATTCTAACCATCATTTTGATCACAATAATTATTTTTCATAATGATACAATTGCCTGCCTCTACTAAGAAGCAGAGGAAAGTTTTCATACACTTGTATAAAAATAGTTTATTTTTGCATATAATATTATCTTTGCAAATTTAATTGTATACATTTAAAGTTTAGCCAGTTTAAATATTTTAGATTTTGGACTAGATGTGATGTGAGTATATTTAAGCAGTTGCCGCCCTAACCCTCATTACGGACTAACATTTAGCCAGACGCAGTATTTTCACCGTGCTTATATTATGTTCATTTAATCAACAAGTCAGACAAAGATCTGCTTCTATTCTTCCTTCAAAATAAGGGTCTTAAATATAGTGTCGATATCCATGAAATAAATAGTTACAAAACGCATGTGTTTAAATATGCCCCTTTTTGTTTTATATTTATATTTTGACTGTGTTTGTCTGTCTGGTCATCTGATCCAGCAGTGTTGATTGCTCTGACCATTGGGCTCTTATCCTGCACACGACCCTTTTCTTAGTTTTCTGGCATCTGATCATATTTGGATCCATTACACTAAGAATGCCCTCCCACTTATCGAAAATAAAATCGCTTTAGAGAGGAAATTTGCTCCATGGCTGGAGTGGAGTTTCTTTTTTATCGGATGTTTATCTCTGGAGCAGCTTTTAGTGTCTACACAACAGCTCCGGTGACATTATTGCCAATTCAATTGCCTCGGTTATTGTTTTTTTTTGTTATTGGTGCTGTTTAGATTTGATTGGATTTTGCACAGACTTGTGGAATTGCATCTCACAGTTTGACCAGTCAAAGCATTCATTCTCCTGTCGTTGGAGTTGAAACCTCTGCTGTTGGTCTGGGTCAGTGTGAAGTTGCAATTTTATAATGACCTTGAAGAAATTTACAGTTTTATTTCTACTGGCCTTAAAATAACGTAGCATATATATTGACTATTACAGTTACAGTGTTATCTGTAATATTCCTTTATTGTTATTTTTGTTCTCTATTTTCACAATTTGCAGCAATGTAAATGTGCAGAAATAAAAAAGTAGGCAGATTTCATTTCTTGTCCTTCTCAATATATTGTCTTGAAATATATATTTTATATATTTATATTTTATTTATTTAGATTTTATATATATATATATTCATTTTTTGTAGTTTTTAATTAAAAGTGCTTATTGCCATTCTGCTCTTTATGGATCTACACTAAAAGTATTGTGCTCTTATATTAGCCAGTTAATTAGTCAAGCTATCAGCTCTGTTTGAGCATCAGTCAGCTGCTTAAGTGACAAGTTACTTGTAGCTCGCCTATAAGTGTTTTAAAACTCGGTTTTCTCATTTGGAGTTATAGGTAGCACTCCTTTGGTTTCCATGCAATAACTGTATTTTATAGACAAATATTTATCTGTTTTGTAAGTGAAGGATAACCATAGTAACCTAATTTCAGCCAGCTGAACAGTAGAGTTCAGGAAGAATCAGTGGAGGGCCTCTACAGCATTACTGGACAAACCATACAGCAGGAAAAACTCCTGTAGTTTCTCTGGCATCTTATTAAAAAGACTTTAAATTGTAGGAACCTAATCATGTATAATTACAACAGCTTTCAAACCATAACCTTTTAATTTTTTGCTATAACTACCTCTCAAAGCATCCTATAACTATAGTTTTACAATGTGTCACTTTAACATGAATGTTCAGGGTTGGTCTGTTAGTTTGCATAACATTATTGAACTTGAAATATTCCTCTGTCTCATAAGGAAAATGCTGTAATCATCCAGTGCACAGCAACAGGTAAGGGAGGGGCAACGTGGCCAGAGAAATCGCTGATAGCTCATGTGCTGTTTATTTCACACAAAAAAATTACTTTAGCTATAGTATGATGAATATGAAACAATATTTTTTCTAAAAACCTGGTACATCTTGATAATAATTTTTTTTGGTAATATTTAGGTTATTATTTATTGAAACATGTATTAATTAAAATTGTGTGGTTACCCGTAATCAGACAAAAAAAAAATGCATATGCATTCATGCATGCTTGTGTAATTTGATGGAGGTGGGCTGTCTGGCTCATCGCCACTAAGATGTAAGTGGCGTGTTGGCAGCACGCTGGGGTTGTACAAAAGACCTCACCCTCCCAACCCCCCACCACACGCCCCACCACCACTCCCAGACTTCGATGAACAGTCAAACATAAGACGGCGAGCACTCTTCCCTGGCTGACTTAGTAAAAATGACACAAATTAATACATGCTGCTTAAACAGGACCAAGATTAATGGTTGCCTTTCGCAGCGGCTTAGATCCTCTGTCAGTCGCTGCTCGCTGCCCAGATGGAATCAACACCAATCAATGAGGCTGCCGACTCTCACTGGATATCTGCTCACGATGTTGAGGGGCACACGGAGATGCATGCATTTACGTATGCTTTGAACACACAGTTACTTATGCCACGCAAAATAAAAACGATTAAACAAAAAACAGAATCACAAACTTCCTCCTGGTATTTCTTCCTCTCTCGTCAGGTTTCCTCTGGATAAACCGCACTGCATATCGTGTATTACATCCCATATAGTCGGATGTTCAATCAGGTGCCACAGAGTCAGATGGGAAAGAGCAGCAAGGCTGATGGCTCAGTCGTGATTGGATGTTTCAATTACTGATAGTAATGCCATGGTGTAGTGAGTCATGCAGTGCAGATAGCACCATTTATTTTAATCAGGACAGGGGAGAGATGGGTGTGGATATGTCTCCCTCATTTCAGAGGGAGTTTCACATTTAGATGCAAGGGAGTGCATTCCCCTCTTCTACAAACACACACTCTTCTCTCTCTCTCTTTCTCTCACACACACCCACAATTTCTTAGATGCATGCACAGTCACACACATAGACACGCTCAGGTGGATTGAGAACGGAGGATAGGTTGCCTTGGGTAACGCGCAGCGACAAGGTACTCTCTCGGCGAGCTATTCTAATTTATGTTAATAAACCTTGCAGTTGCTGTGAGAGACAAAGGGGCCAGAGATGAGCCTCGGTAACCTCGGTACTTTCACTGGGAGGAAAAACACAGGCAAGAAAAAAAAAAAACTGTGGGGAGATAGTGAACTGTAGAGAAAGACTCTTCTTACTGAGGCACAGAACGATGATAAATTTAGCCTCACAAAGAGTTATTTTGTGGCTGCGGAATCAAAGTCTCATGCTTGCAATTTTCAAGTTTGGTGTGCGGTGTTTACTATTTCTGTGTCAGAGTCTGTGTTGGAAGGGGCAGGGATTGGCAGGCGGGTTGTCTCCTGGGATCGTTGCTGCTAATTCCGCGGGGCTCCGAAGAGACACTGGATGCTGCAGCTTTGGATCACTTCCCAGGGCAGATGCGACACCACAGGTAGCATTTAGCACAGTGGGGCAAAAGCATGAATGTTAGCAGAGGTCAGGGTATGGTCTGATGGCCTGCAGTGCTAAGACCCTCTTAGCGAGCTTGATAAGAGCCCTGAAATTACCTCAAAAACTGGCTTGATCGTTTTTTCGGGGGGTGGAAAAAAAAGTTTTGCTTTTTCATATCATTATGTTGCTTCTTTTAGTCATTAAAGTGCCATCAATCCGAAAGCTTAATGAATATGATCTTGTTTTTACGTTGCTCAGCTTTTGAATCCAAAGGTTGTTTTTTTTTGTTTGTTTGTTTGTTTTTGTTTTTTCCTGCAATGCAAACCATCACCCCGGTAACACCAACAAGGATTGATAACACAACAACTCCTTCCGCTTCTGTAATATATCCATATCCCCAACCCGAAGAGTGAAAGCTGTGGATTTCCTCTGTGCCTGCTGTCTGCCAGCTTGCCTTTGGCGATGTTAGTTCTGGACAGTTAACTCCCACTGAAATTATGTTAATTGCTGTCATTTTCTTTTTTCTACTTGAGCATAATCAGCAAATTATATACTTCTGTTCATTTATTACAGAGCCACTCCTAACGGGAATTTTACCCTTCAAAGATCAAAAGTTAGGAGGGGAGATGGCTTGCTCTTATGTTTGTGTACTCATTTGTCATATTATATATCAGCTGGCTATTACAAGAACTGTAATGTGCCATGAATAGTTTGGTGTTGTCAAATTACATGAGGTTATATCCAAAGATTTTAATTGGTTGCACTCCTCAGAAATCTTCCGTAAACATGGAAAGAAAAATTCTAGATTTTAATTTATGCTGTTAGCTGCATTTGCCTGGTAAATTTATGTGGTAGATTTAGGTATTTTGCTTTCTGAAAGCTCACTCGATGTTGTATTGCATGTGTGCATTTCTAACACTGATGTGCTATTCAATTTTTCTTGTCTCCAATTCTGATCAGGATTATTTAAAATTAGATATTTGACTATCAGATGTTCAAATCCATTTTTTTACTTATTTGTTAAAACTATCACTAAGTTGATAGTTCTCCCAGTGCTAACTAGTAATAACCAATCAAAGCCAGGAGGAGTGTTAGCAATGTCATTCATACTTGTGTACATGCCCCACTACAGCTAGGCAAATTGTTTCTCTGCCATTAAAATATTGAGCGGCGTGTACATAAGGTTAAGCGGCGTGTACATAAGGTTAACTGACAGCGCTAAGACCCTCCTCCTAGCTTTGATTGATTGTTTAATAAAGATCTAAAATAAAAATTATATATATTTAAGCTACATACTGCTGATTTAAGGTGAGGGCACAAAATGCCATAAATATATATATAAAAGGCCTAGAGGTTTGAAATATAGTAAAAAAAGACACCACATTTCATGAGCAGGAAACTTTTTTTTTTCAAATGGAGTCTTAGCAGGATAGCTTTAATATGCTCTGTCCACACAGGTTTAACGAGACTAACAAAGGTGCCACAGTGGAAACAAGAATTACAAGTAATTTAATGAGGTTGAACAGATAGTTTTGCATCCTGATGATTTGTATGTGGAAACAACTGGCCCACCACTTCTGCCAGCACTGGCACCCTGTACACAACTGGCTTTAAATGTGCTGACTGAACTGGCACCGCTGTCTGCAGGGCTGTAAAAATAAATCGGTTCATACACAGTATTTCCTGCCTGTGCTTGAAATTTTTAGGAAAAGTGCCATAACATTGTTGTTCCTCCTAGTTAAGCTAAATTTGACAGCACATTTGCTTGGTGAGTGCTGCGCTTTTCACTTCCCCCCCCCCACATTGCACACACCTTGTTGATTGCTCTAGAAGAAAGGGCTTCATCAAAACCTTGCTTTTGCTGCAGCATGCGGTGAATAACACGGTAGAAGACACAGCGCAAATATAGCTGCAACACGTGGAACCTCCTGACGAAACACAGCCATGACTGAGAGCGATTCGGTCGTCAGCTACAGCTGCCCTATACGTCCACGTACAGAGGAAAACTCATGTTTAGAAAACCTACGTAGTATTTACATCTGTACACATTTATATTTCGGTTTAACTCAAAAACACTTTATTGATCCTAAAAGAAAATTACATTTGTTTAGATGTGTTTGTATGTAGAGTTCTTATTGGAAAAAAGTGTTGACATTTGAAAGGCATATTACTTTATTTGCTTGCAAACAGATTCGATCTTCATCAACTCAAATCTTTCATCAGCTGACAATGTTTTCATGGAGATAATTTTGCTAAACTTGTATGATGTCTTTTATGATTTCCATTGTTTAAAATTAGATTTGTAAAATGTTTATTCTGTTCAAGTTTGTCTTGTGCACTGTAAAAGAAAAAAAGTCTCTAATTTACGGTAATATACTGACAGCTGTGGTTGACAGAATTTTACCACATTTAAATGGATATATGTATCCACATAAATTTTTACCATATTTATACAGTTAAATTTCCTACAGTCACAGCTGCCAGTATTTTACTGTAAATTAGAGACGTTTTTCTTTACAGTGTGCAGATAAAAATGACAGAAAATATTATTCTCCCGCTCCCTAAGCCTGTTTAAACAATTAAAATTAATGTTTCTGACACATCAAGACCTATGAATTGAAATTCTTTGACAAATAAATTTGACGAAAAAAAATGTTGACAGTTAATCCTACTGGTAAAATATTATCACATTGATTATTACTTTTAAAGTGATTTTGATGCCATGTTTAGTCTCTGGCTTGTGGAATATTTTCTTTAAATAAAAATTGCTAAATGTATCTTCTTTTTTTTTAGTTTCAGACAAACTCTTGAAAACGTTCTCATATTTCGCCCTTCCTACAACAAAGTGGGGAGTAGAGGATGCAGAATAGGTGACATCATCCAGGCAGATAAGAAACAGATTGTTTTATATCGAAAGCTGATTAAAGAACAGCTGCGATTCTTTAAATTTAACTATGTGATTCTCAACACGTAATTAGAGCCAGTACCCAAAACATAAAAAAACCTAAAAAACAGGAATCAGGATTTGAGTTTCATAAGAGACTTATACAGATAATAAGATTTGACTTGACTTCTTATTACCAAAAACAGAACAGCTCTAGAAATATCTTATTTCTAATTTAAGTACGATGTGGAAATCCTCCCACCGTTTATTTGATTAACTGCTGACATTTCTACCTCTGATGTTATGCTTTTTTGTGAAGTGCTTATGTGAATCCCCTTGGAACCACTTTGTGTGTGTGTCTCTACACACATAAATACAAACATGCACCATGTGGTCGTCTGCTGAACACAAATAGACCGCCTAGAAAACCGCTACATACTATCACTCCCGAAATAGGAAGGCATGTGTGATAGTTTAAACTGATAGGACAGGATCTGTCATTTTGCGTTATCCTTGATCCAGACGGCACAAACGCAAGTATTTCAAGACATCTTGGTTACTTTTAAAACTATCGAAGGTTTCTGTTAAGACTCTTTGTTGAGAATTCAGAATGTTACGTGTAACATATTCTGATTTCTTCCCAAGATTTGAACCAGCAACCTCTCTGCCACACGCATGTCTTTCACCCCTAAAGGTAAACTCGTCCTCCTCTTCCATTATGTTTTTTATTCGGCTCGCCGGCGTCACCGTACAGCCTGTTTTATCGTACATGTCCTTCAGCGCCATGTTTAGCAGTCCTCTGCCCCTAAAGACATAAAACTCCTTTATGTTCCTATTACTTGAGTTTACGGAGAGCATCTTCAGCCGCCCCGCCTTCCGATAAGATCATATTGATAGATTGATATTGGGAGAACTGTAGTGCGATAAAGGCACGGGGGTTAAGAGCTTCTTGGATAGTTTAACCTTGATAAAACAGTTGTTTCAGTGAGGCTGATTTCGCCCCATCCGTCTTCATCCGTCAGGGCCCCGCTGAAGTATGCAAATGAAGGCAATAGAGGGAAGCGCCGTGTGCGGTTAAATGGGGCGTTGCGAATGTGCGGTGTACCGCGCCGACGGGGTGATACTACTTACTGTCCAAATTTAGTGTGTCTTTTCTGAACCCTGCTTCCTTCCCCCCCACCCTCCCCTGTCTGTTTTGTCTACATTTCAAGGGAAAAAAATATATACATACGTATATATTTATACTTGTCCTGAGAGAAACTGTGCCCTCTCGTAAAAAGATTACAGCTGTAACAGAAGCAAAGCAGTTTATGTGCTTATGTTATTATTTTTAATGTGTTTTAGCTGGAGTTTAGATGCTGCAGCCTCTTATTTGTGTCTCTCAGTGTGCAGCACAGGCATCTACATGTTGCAGCTGGTTTTATTGCATGCTCTCCCCCATACATTTTAGAGCATGGCTGTTTATTGTGCTAATTAGCAAGTCTGGAGGTGTAAGGGTAATAATCTTTGTGATAATAACTGTTTATGCCTTAACACAGCGCTCCGTTCAGAGTTTATGTTGCTCGGGCAGCTTCATTTGCCTGATTAGTTTTGTACCTACTCAGCAGCAGCATTAAGGAAGCTTCTTTTTTTTGTGTGTGCGTCTGTTTGAGTCTCTCATTTATCTCACGTGTCTGTATATTGATTGATTCCCCTTGCTCGCTCGTTATTTTTGCTCTGTTCTTCACAACTCATTTTACAGAGAGACGAGGCCAGGAAAGGGTTACTACATCCCCTGTCTGCTGTCTGATCAGCCGCCACACATAGAGCTGTCAGTCAGGAGCTTTCCTGCCTGCCCTTTTGTTATGGAACGCCAGCTCTGTGGGTGGGTCCTCTGGGTGATAGATGGCACGGAGAGCCTATCGGACTGCGAGAAGCATCCATCTCTGTCTGGTGCCTGTTAAACAAGCTTGGGAAAGCAGCCATGTAGCCCTAACTACCACTGGCCTCCACTAAAAAACCCCATTAACATTAATGAAGGATAGCTTTAAAAGTTCTCCAGTAATAGGCTTGAATTGGATTTATGAGTCAGATGGTTTGCCAGAGAGTTGCTCTTAAAAAAGGTCTCCGTTAGATAAATGGAAACGAGTATTTGAAGGGTTTCTTTTTGGAATTCGGCTTGATTTTTTTTTTCTTCTAAAATTTAATTTTGAAGCTGCACAATATATCAAATTGCATTATCAATGAGTGCAATATGGCTATCAGAAAGACTTGCTTGAATCCTATATTATGCGTTTAGTATTCAGTATCATACATGCAAATTCTGCTTAGTAATAATTTTTTCTGGCTGATTAGATAGACTTTCACTGCCCTCACTACCAACTCTTGATGCATGTCCTGCTGCTTGTAGCTGGTCCTGACATTTTCAAAGTCTTGCTGTTGTTCTGGTCTCAACTGGATTTCTTTTTTTCTTTTCTCATTTTTTCTTTTTTTTACTGGACTTTAGCGTGAAACGACTAGCTACATCCAGAAGCAAAGTTTCCAACTTTGCCAACTTTAAAAATGTATAGTGTTTATAAACTTGTGCGGCAGAAACTACATTATTATGATTACGGCAACTGTCTAAATAATCTTCTTGCATTTGTTTAGTTTTCGTCTTGGACTTCCTGGAAAGCCTTTGTCTTCGCTCAGTCTCGGTTGAGGAGTTCTTGACTACAATAGAAACCACAAAGTGTGGTGGAGACATTGTGATGATGGAAAAGAAAGCAAGGAGTCAGGAAAAATTAGGTTAATCTTAATCGATGTCATCATAGGAATATTCAACAATTCTATGATACTCTGCGGCTCTGCTTCATTCAGATTAAAAATCAAGATGCAGCTTTGGTGGCTGCGAGGGAAAGCGAGGCGTTTGATATTTTAAGCCACTGAAAAGATAAAGCTGCCTCGTCTTTAAGCACTCTGCTGCCCCCCTTTTGAGAAAAAAAAATAAGTTCTTAATACTTTTTTTTTAAAGGCCTTTCATGCCAGCTGGCACTGGCCATTTCAATATCCTGCAACTACCACTTTACCTGTCTGCAAGGTCCCTATAGATGGTTGATGCGAAACTGCCATTAGCCGGCCAATTCCTCCGCCACAGATTACCGCGCCGGTACGTGGTAATCACAATGTTGAAAAGGTCTGATTGCATTCCACCCAACCTACAAAGTGTGGCATAAATGGGTTTTCTCAAAGGTCTGAAGTCGGTTGTTGGTGTGCCATCATAGTGCATTAGGACTGTCAGGAGCAAAACAGCAATTTTTGAAACCTCTCTGTGAATCTTAAAAGGATGCAGAAATACACTGGGAGGCAAACAAGGCCTTCCTCGAGATTGTTGAGTCAAAGCGTTTTTCTGTGCGAGCTGAGCTATAAACTCACCTCCACTGAAAATACATTTATTGTGAACATTGCTAATCCCCCTCCGCTCTTTCTCTCCTCCTCTTCCCCCCACCCCAGTCTTTCTCTCCTTCCTGGCTCTTCTGCTCACCTCTGATGTCATTAGCAAGTATAGAGGGAGGTTGAGGCAAGAGAGGAGTTGCTATTCTTAATGAATTCTGCTTTGTCTTTGGACTCCCCTACCTAGTTAACCCCCCTTGTGCTCAAGGTGTCAAATTAGAGCAGCTGGAAAAAAAAAGAGGGGTGAACAAGGGGGGATGAGCAAAGAACATCGCACCCACAGCTCATTTCCCGACTCTCCTTCAAACCACACTAATACAACATAATATTCATGAGTATTATCCGTGTAACAACTGTGGAAAAAAAATGGTTGGATCTGCTTCACAAATTCCACTTTCATGATTAAGAAGCTGGTAGGGCAGTTAATAACACGTTACTCGTGCACTGCTGTGCACCGATAAGGAAAACGTAACCTAGCACGTCCGCATGTTTTTGTGGTTATTTATTTTTTTACAATTATGAGAAGGATTTTTACATTTTAGCACTGGCAACAAAAACTACTTGCTGGATTAGTTTTTTTTTCTTGAGTCACAACCTCTTGTCTTTTGCTCCAAAATATTTTTGATTTCTTTGCATGTGCCAAACGTGTGTGAACATCATTTGTCCAGTTTGCAAAAATCTTGAAAATATCCTACCCCTTTCAAAATAATTCACACAAAAAGAAGAATGCCCGGTTTTGTGACAACTACACACAAAAAAAGCATAACTACAAAGAAGGAATAACACAGTGAAAATCATTATTTTAAGAATTACCCTACATTTAATTTCATCCTTTATAAGTCATCCTGACCAGCTTCTTTGTCACTGCAGCATAAAAACAAAACAAAATTCAATCCCACTACATGATGTGGTACCACCAAGTGCATTTTGGGTCACAACGTTTTCTCTGTATCTCTTAAATAGCATGTGGAAAACTTCTATGGCACTTCTCCTATCTTTCTCTAAATACCCGATAAACATTGCCCTGTTTTTCCCTCCTGAGCTTTGGCTCTCTGCAGCTGATCCAAAGCTACTTTGGGCATTTGGTAAAGTTGTTACCAGTACTGCCTTGTAAGTACTTAATTTATCAGAAGCAAGTTTTCTTTTTTTCCCCAATAAATGCCTGTTGGTGGACAGGAAATTATGTGCAAGTGTTTAAAATTATTTTTCCACTTCCTGTACATCTTGGACTTGTGTTTACAATAAACCAAAAGCGGAAATGAATGACTGCTGAAGACTTCAGTGTTTTTCCATTTATCATAAATCAACCTGCCATTGTCCCGGTTTTCAAATCTCAGAATATTGTTTGGCATCAAAACTCCACTTTAAACTTCGTCACAGTTTTATTTTTGACTTGCCTGTTGTTTGTTCCCTAAAAAACCTCAGGGGCCTTCAAAGAACAGCTGCATTTATACTTAGATTATGTTACACACAGGCAGACTCTATTGACTTAATGTGTGACTTCTGAAGGAAGTTGACTGCACTGGGTTTTACTTAAGGGTACAAATGAGGATAAATACAAATGCGGACATTTTTTTCCTCCAGATTTTTATTAGCAAAAAATTGCAAAAACCATGTTTTGTTTTCTTTCAACACATCCTTCAGCAATTAAGCCCTGCTTTACATTGGCCTATCTTCTGAAATCAAAAGCAAAGTTAAAGTGGGTACATTTGCAAGGCATTGTATTTTAGAGTTAAAGATCTAGGGGCTGTTTGAAGGTTTTACCCTCTGGTTTGTTCAAGTGTGGCCAAAAGTACATTAATATGCTCAGACATTTCTTCTTTGAAGAAATTTTATTGCTGGTGTTTCTATACTTCTTCAGGAAAATGCAATGTTATTAATTTGAACGTAGCAGTGTAGAGCTCTCTGTAACCCTCAAAGGAATGTAAAACCATCAAACACATCTGACTTCGGCAGATATTTTAATAAATAATAATAAAAAATACTGGTCTGTTCTTTAATCTGATGCCCGAGTGGAGTCTCAGTTTAGCTTTTCAATCACATTCTTTCCTTTCATCTCGCAACACCTGCAGGTTCATTAGCAGCCAAAACTATCCAACCAATCATTGTTCAAACAGTTATTTTATATTCTTACTTCAGATCCAGGAGTCAGATATGAAATACGCCTCGCTGATAAAATCGAATGTTTCCATTTGATTAAATGCCGAAGCCGTTAAAATAGCATGTTTTAATAGGTCACGTCAGGTGGCTTCCATTAAGGCTGGGAATAAACTGATGTGATTTCTGACCCAGCCGCATTTGGAGTTACCAAGAGGCTTAACCCGAGCTCCCCTCCTCTATATTTGTTTTAGCTGTCCGCGGCAGCAGACTTTCCAGATGAGGTCGTGAACTTGCTGCACCGACTGTGTGCGAGTGTGGGTGGACAAAGTAATAGTGCTAATGACGGTGATTGCAAGTCTGGATGGCTCACTTACACATTGCTCCGGTATCTGCTACAAAAGAAGAAGAAAGAGGAAAAAAAAGAAAAGATTCAACCTGCATCCTTTTTCCTTGTAGCTTTGGGGTCAGGTTTTCCTGTGAGCCTTGCGGAGATGTTGTTGTTGTCTTCTTTCACCCGGGCATCAGTGGTTGATAGTCCTGAGTCAACAGAGAGGTCCCCTCATGGCTCTGCTTACTCACTCCTGAGCCCGGCGTTTAGTTTTCCTTGGCAGACCCGGGCCACAGCTCATTAGACTAAGAGAATGCGCTTGCCTTAATTAATGATATGTAAATATCCTTGAATTGGCCACATTTACATATTAAGAGAGATTTGTGGAATCTGTGGAGTAATATATTTTAATTAGGGATTAATTAAAAATAATGGGAATTTCATTTCGCCTGGCAGGTTGCGTTTGGTGCGCCGGGGCTCAATCTTTGAACGCTGAGGCAGATACAAGCATGTGAAGGAAGCTCAGTTCTTTCACCCACCGCTCTCTGCGCTGCATACAAACATGTGCCCTCTCACACTCGCGCACACACACACTGGCATCACATTCCTTGAGATGCCAGACTCTTCCCAGGGGGTCTCCACAAAGCTCTGCAGCTTTGAAAAGGCGGCGAGGAGGAAGCTTGAACACCCACAATATGTTTTTTGGGGATGGTCCCAGTTTGGCTCAGATTCATCTCCTCTCGTTTTTTTTTTTCTCTCTCTCTTCTCTGTGTAGTTTGGGAATGGCTCTCAGACACGGAACACTAGTTATGCTGGCAATTATGTTAATGGAATGCCATTAGGCCATGATTGTATATGAGTGAACGGGGAGCAAGAGCAAGTTTTCGTGGCCCGAGTCAACGTATCCTTTGATCCACTTCTGAGAGCCTCTTCATGTCCTAACAGATTCTCTAATTTCCCAAGCAGCGATCTGAGATACTGCAAACAGACAGGATTTCTACACAGTCTGGGGGGGGGGAAAGTATGGAATATGAGCAGAGCATTTTTTTTCTCCAAAGTCCGAATAAGCATGGAAAAAGATTTGAATTTCCAGGATTTACTCCCAATCCCACTGTGGTCAAATGTTGCTTTTCTTCTTTTTTTTCCTCTCTGTAGAGTCATTTATCTTTCAAAACTTCCTTCCTTTCATTCCTCCTTGTATCCTTTCTTATATCAGACCGTATGTCCCTCTTTCTGTTCCTTTCTCTTCCTTCCTTCATTCCTATTTATTTTTCCCTGTTTTACTCTTGTCTTTCCACTCATCTTCCCTTTACGTGCTTTCTTTCATTTTTCCATTTGTATTTCCTTGTTTCCTTTGCTTTGTGCTTGTTCCTTCCTTCCTTCCTTCCTTCCTTCCTTGCTTCCTTCCTTCCTTCCTCCCTTCCTTCCTTCTTTATTTCTTACTCACTTTCTATTATCTGATTTTACTTCTTTCCTAGTGTTCTTTCTTCACTCTGTCTCTCCTATTGTCATCCCTCCTTCCCTGTGATAATCCATCTCTCATCGTGTCTTATCATTCCCAACTTCTCTCAGTTTCGGATTTGTTTCAGGTTCCATATTTAAAGCCTCAAACATAACATATATAACCATAAGTTTAGAGGGATATTTTGTATTTGTATTTTAAAAACAGCGAGCAGGACCTGTTAATTTTTTGCAAGAAAAATGTGCATTAACGCCGTTCAGTCTGACCAATATGTCAAGGGTTGTTTTATTTCAGGCTATTTGCGCTGGCTAATGATGTACTCAGTGCGTTGTTTTTCCTCTGACAGCCGTGAAAATAAATCTGAATAGAAACAAAGAAACCATCTGTCATCGGCACCACTAATGGCAGTGATAGCACGACCACTATCACCTCATCTCCTAGGTGGAAATCATCCCCATTACCAAGCATCAGGGCTGCTTCCTGCTTCCTGATGCTCCTCACAGCAGTAGCATCTGCATCACACGCACATACATGCCGTCTCAGTCCGCCTGCAGAGAGGAGATTTTTTTATGTATTTGATGAAGGCCTTTTTTTTCCGTTTTGGAATTTTATTTTTTATTTTTTTTGGGGGGGGCATTTTAAGCACATCTACAAGCAAATGCCTGTTCTTCTTCCAGTTCTGCTCAAAGCAGAGAGAGCTTCTTTGGCATTTCTGATGTGTCGTCAGCGCGCTGATGTTATTGATCCAGGACCTTCCGAATTCATTAGGAGATCCAGCCCCGGCCGTGCTGCATCTTTATTTATGTTGCTGCACCCTCCCTGGCCTCTCTCTCTCTCTCTCTCTCTCTCTCTCTCTCTCTCTCTCTCTCTCTCTCTTGCTCGCTTTCTGTCTCTGCCTGCCTTCCTCTTTCATCCTCCATGCATTATTCTTTTATTATTCTTTTACAGCTGCCTTATCGCCTGCATTTTGGTGAGGATAAGACCTGTCAGCTTTGGGTCTAGTCGGGGGTGATGATGGGAGACTTCAAGGGGAGGAGGAGGCAGGAGGATGCCTGCTGTCCCCCTCTTTTTCATCATATGAAACGGACCCCCCTCCCTCCAGCCCCCTTCCTCCTCTCCACCTTGCTTCTTTCTTGCACTCTCGCCTTCACTGTCTCCCTTCGTAATGAGAATCTTTCTCTAATTGAGGGAGCTGCAGCGAGCTGGCCGAGGGCGGCGGGGTTAGATTGTGATACTGGCTACGTGACCGTTATGCTGATAGAGGCGGCAGATCAATAATTTAGGCCCTGACCTTAATGGTGGTGTTAAAACGCTTATTCTCTCGGAGTCTGGAGGCCTTAAAGGTGCAGAGGTGGATAAAGGTGCTGGATATATGCCGGTGGGGGACGAGGGGTGCAGAGGGGGGAGAAGGGATGGTGGGCGAAGAAGATAAGAGTGAGAGGTGAAGAAAGACGGGAGAGGGAGCGAGTATTTGCAGCCAGGCTCTCAGACTAGTGAAAAGGAGGGGATCATGTGTGATGGTTTTCCTGCCTCTACATTCACACTCTCACATTGTCACCAGCATTCATCCTCTTAGTATCCATATGAGAACCATAAGCTTTTCTTTCTTTTCTGTTTTTTTTCTTTATTATTATTTATTCTTTGCATGCTTTTTGGTATCTGCTTGTAATCCGTTCTCATAACAACGACAAAAAAAATAAATAAATAAAACTACATACATAAATACAAATCCTCCAGCCAATTCTCACCGATACAGAGAATGCATCAGCAGACTCCAGAAGTGAACAAAGACTGCAGTAACGAGAGGGTTTAATCTGGTTCTGGGCTTGTCTTGTGCCTCCTAGCTTAAGGCTATGCTCAATGAGGATTCGGACAGCCATCGATTTGATTCCGAGGGACATTAACGTCACAGCCACATGCGTCTCCCTCCTCGCTCTCTCTCTGAAACTCTCATTCCCTGCTGGCAGGATGCGACCATCCCAGCTTCTCCACCGCCCCCCTACCCCCCTCCTCGCTCCTCCTCACCCACCCCGCCACCCTTAGGGGATGATATATTAGATATAACCAATTCAATTTTATGCAGCCAGGACAGACGCCCTGGGGACATAAACACACACATTTTTAATACACTCCTCACCAGGAAGCCCGATGCGCCAGAGCCTGCGGCTGCCCTGGGTCTCTTCTCACACTCAATTATTAATGTAACGGCCGCAGTGGCTTAATTAAATAATAAAGAAGAGCTCACTGCGAAGGAATGGTACAAGGACAAGTCAGGGAAGGGGTGACTTCTCTAAATGTGTGGTCTTGACATATATGAGAAGACAGAAACATTTGGTAGCAGAAGTGTCTCATTATCGCCAAATACGGCAGGAGAAATAAGTATAAAACTATGTTTTTCTTGGAAAATACATTTTCTATGAGGCTATTGACATGAAGTTTACACCCTATTTGGGTAATAAGCCAAATAGTTCAGAAATAAATCCAAATCAAAACAAATGTATAAGCGATAAACGATTATGCATAATAAAGTAGAAGGAAGCAGGGAGTAAGAAACACACAAAGGCCCAAAAAGCCAACAAAATAGCTTGAACTTACTAGCGTTTAGCAAGTAATCATCTGCCCTATCAAGGCAAATTATTATGAATCTGCTTTAGTCATAATTGATGGCCTAAATACCGTTTTCTCATTTGCAAGGTATCATACAGGAAGCATTTCATAATGGATAGAATAAAAAAGCTCCTGGAGGACTTCATCACCTTATTACTGCAAATATGATGATGCTCTTTGCTAAATAAATACTTCTAAACTAATGACTGTTCCTGTGAGCAGTTTGAAAAAAAGGAAAGGAAAATCCTTTCATCGTGAATCAGCTGCAACTATGTGACCTTTTTGAGATTTCTCCCAGATGAGTCGAAAGAAGAAGAAGAAAAGGAGTTGTCTCTTCTATTCCTACCGCTCACAAATTGCTCTGCATTGATCTGGGTTTTGCCTGTACAGTTTTTTTCCAACTAAACATTATGCAACTTACTCAATTGCAAAGATGTCTTTGCACATGTTGTAAGACTCCAAGAAAAAAAAAATCATGTAGACTTTTCTAACAAATCATCTGGACGAGCCAATAAAATACTGAGATGACAACTGCACATCTTGACAGTAAATTTTGCAAGTAATGGGGCTAGATTTCATATAACCCAAGGACACAGAATTGGAGAAAAGTACAAATGCTCCATCATTATCAGAGATGTTGAAGACTTGCATGTCCATTGTGTCAGTGTGTTCAGTTGTTGTTCCTTATTACATTTCATAAACTTATTTGTAGATATATTTTATTTAATTTTAATTTTTTTTGGTGTGGATTACTTGTTGGTTTCTTACAAACATCTGATGTGAATTTTATTTCAGTATCCCCTTTCGAAATACATTTACTTGACATGTTCAATACCTATTTCCCCCTGCTGTATACATCAGTTGTTACTGTTCTTGTGACCATTCATTTAGTTTAAACCGTTTTAGTAACATAACACTCAATCAAAAAATGGGGGGCTTCTTCAGAATAAATCATTTGAAAGAGAGGTGTAGGCTTTTGGCACAAGACTCGATCTGCTCATAAATCAGCCGTCTAGAGAGTCGGGTCAAACAGGGTTTGTGATTCTTCAACTGCGTAAAAAGACTGATTTCCTCACATTATGGATTCCTGCCACCTCCAGGGCAAGCTAAAGGAAGTACTCTGTCTCCGACGTGATGAAATGTGGCGTTATCTTTTACTTTGTTTCATTAGATTCACTGGAGATTACACACCAACCTGAAAGACTGGATTTTCCAGCTCTCTAAGACGAGACATCCTCTGGCCTCGGGGCAAAAAAATATATATATTTCCCCGCTCCCTGCTCTCATCCCCACCCCCATTTCTCTGGGTTCATGTCAGTTTTAACTTGTAATTAATTATTCAAATTCTTTTTGAAATGCAGGCCTACATTTTGAGTGGCTTGTTCAAAGGCAAAAGCATTTTTTTCTCCTTTCTTTCTTTTTTTCTCCACTAATGGCAAGTAAGCTCTGCCATTAGATTGAAAAATAGGCCCATTGTGTGTGTTGACTTGGTGGCTTACTGCGATGAAGGATTGCGACAAACTGGAGTGTTTAAATTGGCGAATTGAAATTAATGCCCCCTCAAAGCAGGGCTTGCTGACGATACATTAAAGCTAATACTCCAGCGAGGTCGAGCAAATGTTTGTTTATATACACGAAAAACACTCAGAGAGAATGAAATGATTGGATTTTGCCCAAGTAAACACTTACATTAAAGAGGAAAGAAGCAAATTGTAATTCAGTGAGGTGTGGGTGCTTCTTTTAAGTAGACTAATCCTTCCAGGCGTGCGTCATTTACACTTTTTCTCTTTTAAATCTTCACTATTTCCCCCCTTTTTTTCTTTTTCTTTTTTTATAAACCACATTCTCATAACATATCCCACAACTTTCGCCTGCTGAGACACTGAGACGCTTTCAAAGGTCACGCCTCAACTCCGTCTTGTCACATCTCTTATTCAGGCGGGTTTTTATTTATTCATGCCACTTTTTGATTTTAATAATTTAATGCCGTGAAATGTTTCTTTCATAAAGCAATAAAGTGCTCCAAAAGGAGCATTGACTTTTCCCAAAAATATGCTCATATGTTTTTTTTTTTTTTTTAATGCATGTAAAGCTGTTGCTGTCAGTGGCTGCTGTAATGCGTATCGATTGAAATTACCCCTCGCCGCAGCCAGACGGCCCCTCAGATGCTGAGTGAAGAGTGTATAAGAGGCTCCTTTTTTTGTACTTTTCCTCCTCCTTTAGAATTTACTGCCACTGGCTGAGAGTGGTATTTATTTTCCTCACACTCGGCTCCGCTATCCTGGAACTGGCAGAGTGATTTTGTAGAATAGAAACATTATAGACTGTTAGTGTCAAAGTGTTAAATGTGATGTATAGAGCTGGGGGTTTCAGAGGGAAGAGGAGGGTTTGGCTGGGGGAGTTGAGGTGGAGGCGGTAAGGAGGTGAGCACTGCCAGCCATGACTGGAGCAAGGTGCTCCTGGGAGAGAGGAGCCATCCACCATGTGAGGGATGGCAGGGTAATGTGGCGGGAGGTAATGGCTTTTCTCAGTCCGCCGAAACAGAGGGGAGATCATTAGGGGCTGCTGTGCGGCACGGCGCAGTCCGTTTACCCCCCCGACTCCGCCGGCGCCTCCTGTCAGAGCAAAGGGTGTGGAGATATTCACTGTCTCTGTCTGTCTGTTTTTACTGCAGCGCCACCAGCGTCACTCCCAAAGAGGATCGTCTGTTTGATTTTTATTCTTTAAACTCTCCAGCTCACAACTCCCCTTGTAATATATATATTTTTTTCATTCATCCTTTCGGCTTCCGTGCTCTATTCGTCCTGCTCGGGGTTGCGAAAGGTAACATAAAGACAACTTTTTGACCGTTTCTTTGTGTGATCGAGTATTACTTTATAAGCGGTTAATTTGTCAGAGACATGAGGCGTCGCCTTGAAAAGTAAGAAGGATCAAAGCCGTCGACATCTCAGGGTACCTCAAAGTAATTACAGCTTTGTTTAATTAGAAAGATCAGACAATCCTGATTTAGTGTCATTGTTACAAAAAAAAGCTAAAGGCGCAATCAGAAAACAAAAAAGGGTCCCTTTTGATGCTTTTTATATCATTTTCTCAGAAGTGTACTTTTTCTTTGAATAACAGTCATGATCCAGAATGAGATTTTGACACAATAATCTTTCATATCATCATTGTTGTTACAGAAAATAAAATACAGTTGTGGGATGTATTCTAAGTACTTTTAATTAAAACAGAAAACAACAGTTTTTCCTTTTGCAACAAAACCCATTGGGTTTTGCATGTATATTTTCCAGTAAATTTGTTTGATCTTAATACACAAAATTTCAGAATGAACACTTACCAAATTTGATTGTAGTTTGCAACTAAATGTCGTTATTCTGCTGAATTGTATAATGTCTATATTATTAAACGTTATTATTATACATTATTAAACCTTTAATAGAGAAATGCACATACAAGAAGCACCACAAGCTGGCAAATTAGTCAGGCTGTTTGCTACCTGAGCAAATAGCCTCCATTCAACCCTTCGTGGACTGTTGTTGAAAATTCACCTCAAACCACTTCTGGTATTGATGTTTTTAATGGCGACTGATGCATTTTCCACACACTTTTGTTTTAGCAATCTCTACTTAATTCAGTTTTTGCTGGATAAAAAAAAACTGATGGTACTTTTGTGTATCTAATTCAAAACATTTAGACAGTCAACAAACATGCTGACTTTGGTAATAAATCAGTGCTACCATAATAAGACAGATGATTGGTGTTTCTTTAGTTTCCAGGCTATTGCTGGTTCTGTTTTTCTTGACCAGAAATTGTTAAATAGTTTTTTTCTTGTAAGTGAGGGAGAAACACAGGTTCGTATCAACAGGTGGGTGACAGGGAGTGCCGTCTTGCTCTATAAAACTCCAGTCACGCAGGCACTTTCTTCAACATGTCTACGAATAGACTTTAAACGGTGTGAGGGGGAAGCTTCCAGCACTTTTGAAAATATAAAAACTCTGCATGCCTTGTCACTGTGAAACTAATTTCCTAACAGAGACATGTTTATTTTGCAATGCCCCATTCATATGGATGCAGTCGTTCTTTTTCACTTCATTAATGAACTTTGACAATTTCTTTGATTCAAAGGGTTTTACAGTGCAGTTTCAGCCATTCACACTCACATTTGTCCACCAATTAGAAGATCTGGAGACACCTCAGGGTTAAGTGCCTGGCCTTGACACGTGTAAGCTGGAACTGAACCGACAGACCTCCGGTTGCATGAAGACTACTCTACCCCTAAGCCCCAGTCGTCCCATTGAGCCACAGTTGCTCCATATTTATGGTGTATTCCTTTACAAGGAGTTAATTTACTAGAGACAGAAATTAATAAAAAGAGGGGGAAAAGTATCAAAGCCATCAAAATATTGTTTTTCACAAAAATTACTATTTTTGTGAAAACAATAGTAATTTTTTTTGCAAAAACAATATGCAGAACAATAAATGCGTATTTATTGTTCTGTTTTCTTAACTGCTGAAAACCTCACACACAGTGAAGGGAAAAAAAACATTCCTTAGATCTTTAAATTATTGTTTTGGAAATCTTTTTTTTTCTCTTTTGGGTTCATTTGTGTCTTTGGTTTCATGCATTGTTTACAAGTGATCATTTTTGTCTAAGTATATTTCTCCTCAGAAGTGGTTTCAGCCAAAGTTTGGCTAAATCTTTAGGAATTTCCGTCCATCTTCCCGGAGCAGCAGCAGGAGCAGAAGCAACACTCTCTAAACTATTTACTGTGAGCAAAGAAAGAGATGACAGACTTTTTGCGAGCTTTTTGTGAAATGCTTGAAGTAAAGGTGTGCTTTTTTTTACGTCAGCATGGAGTCTTTGCTGCCGGTTAACAGCATTTTGAGCCGGCGTTCGATTTTTGCCCCGGTGAGCTTCCACTCCACCGTGACAGAGAAGATTGGACGTCATTAAGGTCTGCAGTCCTTCCGCTATCCGGGGGTGTGTGAAATGGGCTCTCTTTGGCTGCCAAAAGTGTGGCCTGTTATTGTGTGTCTCCATCTTTCATGTGAATTGACACACATGCACACAAAGGTTTGCAGCGCAGATGACCAGAGCTGCCTGTGAGCTGCCTGTTCATCTTTTGGTGTCATCTACATGCTCCGTGTCCGTTTTTGCACGGCCCCTTCTGTGTTAGCTGGAGACTGCTCAGTGAGTCACATCGCTAACGAGACGACACATTGTCAAGCCATAAGAAAAAAAAAGGGAAAAAAAGCTTCTGAGAAATATGATCTCTCCTGTAAAACGGGCCAATTATACCCCATTGACAACCTTCAAAAACCCACTTTTATTGGCCGATTCAGCCAAATAAAATTTTACTGCGCAAGCTGAGCGGGACGCCGTCGTTTTTGCATTGCTTTTTGAAGCTTAGCCTTTATATGATCCCCGTTATTACACCTCTGTGACATTTAAACTTTATTGAACAGGACTTTAAAATCTGTATGCAGTCTATAAAACTGGAATTTATTTCTTTCAGATGGGAGGAAAGTCCTCCAGCACTGCAGCGCTGACTGGAGCAGATTGACATGGCTTTCCCGAATTCAGAAATTTCTTCTTTAACTCACATATTTGAAATAAGGCCACAAATACCTTGTTGCATTGACCTTATTTTTTAACAGCAACTTTTAACAAACAGGTATCAATGGCATATTTTTCTGATAGGATGTCAGATTGCACACTTTGGCAGATATGGGGGATATGGAAAAAATATTATATTACAAATTATTTTTCAGTAAAATCATGATTTTATCGCATAGTATTAAAATATGAGAACTTATTAAGAAAAGCATGTGGCAGGATTTACACCGCAGAACATGTTTAACCTCCACTTTACTTTGGTAAAGTGGACTTTACTACTTTAAATCACAACATTCATTAATTACGCTGACATGCTAATGGAGGAAAATTCATGTCTCCAAATGACTAACTGTAGAAACAAATTTATATTTGTAAGGAAACAAGGACAACAACACTGAGGTAAAGTATATTACTTCAGGTATGTAAGCAGAAGGAAAAACTGCATCACAATAATTGTGTGTTGGTTCATCACCAGGGATGACTCTTGCATAAATGGTGCCCTAGCTGAGTAAAACATACACAGTAGCTGTTTTAGCTTTTATGAACTATGTTATGAGCCAAAGAGTCAATTTGTGGCTCAGTGGTGGAGGAGTACAGTCAGGAGGTTGTAGGTTTGGTTCCAGCTTCCTCTTGTCATATGTTAATTAACCCCACGCTGCCTATGGATCTGTGTAACAGTGTACAAATGTGTTCACCTTTGTGACTGTGAATGGGTGAATGTGTCTGTTTTCTAAAGCACTCTGAGGGGTCAGTATGACTGAAATTCACTGAGTTTACATGATTATATTCTGTGATCTTTCTTCTTTAGCAGATTGTCAGCATATTCTAATCATTCACGTTTTGCCATCATCAGATTGTTCCCTTTTAAATTTAGACAGCAATACCTATGACTACAATTTAAATTAAATTTGAATCACGTACTGTCTAACCCGGTCTGGCATCATGTCACTTTGCTGTATTGACTTTCATTAGCATGGTCTGTAATTTTCAGAGAAATCCCCACATTATATTTGCTCACTTTTGAGCTTCAGCTTAATACTGTTAAAAGAAAAGAAGTTAGAAGCAAAGATTCAGAAACGAAAAAATACATGGCATACTTTTATTTTCAAAAATTAACCTGGTGTGGTTTCTCTACTGAGAATTATTATTCTAATAATCATCCCTTCAAATTTCTTTATATCTAATTTAGAAGATAAAAAAGGAATACATGTATTTCCTCGACAGCTTCCAGATGAAAAACTCCACCAGAAAATGGAAAAGCACTGGTAGAAAGGTCCTACCCCCCTCCTCTGTATAATTAAAAATGGGGTGTCTGTCAGTGGCTGCGACTGCTTTGTGTGGCCCCATATGTTTGGGCGCTGATACAGGGAGGATTATTCTGTTTGGAAGCCTGATAACAGCCTGTTTATAACCTTGGCACAGACCGTAGCCTAATCTGGCAGCAACACTTCTCTCCCCACCTCCAACCCCCAAAATTTTCACAGAAAAACCATATTGGCTGTTTTTTTTGTTGTTGTTTTTTTCCCCCTCCAGCTGGGGAAAAACGGTGAAAAACCTTAAAGAGTCAGGTGTTTAGCCTATATCTCTCTTGTGCATGTTTGAATCTGCTCCGCCTAAAAAATAACCCAGCGATGCTTCTTTTTCTTTTTGGATGGTTCTGATTGTGAATCCCAACTCAATTATGCGAGCTGCGTTTTTGTCTGTCTATCACCACGTTTTTTGTTTTTTTTTGTTTGTTGTTAGTTTTTTTCAGATAGAAGGAACTATAACGCTTTCATTCCTGGACGGCTGTGTCCTTCCTCTTTCAAGGTTTGAGTCGCAAAGAATCACTTCAGTGCTGAACTTTTTCTTCCTTTTCTGGGTGTCAGTGCTCCCTTTGTTGAAAACTTTTTTTTTCTTTTTAATCTGCAGGCAGATTAATTCAACCTTTTGTTCTCTGAGCATATTGCCTTCGTGCTGGCTTTCACATGACTGAGTGTGTCATAATTTCTATTCCACCAATGAAAACTGCTTAGTGATTGGAGGCCCTTTGTTCTTTCAGAATAGCACTCCAAACTCGACTAATTGCCACATGACTGACTTTTTGAAATTAGTGGAACTCTATTGTTATTACCCAGTATGGAGGCCACATTCTTAATACTTTATGCAAAAAGACATGCTGGTCTGTGCTTTACTATAATTATGATAAAAGGCGATTATTGGCGATTAGCAACTGGGTGAATTTACTGCAACTTGCATTTTAATATCTTTTATCATTTCTGCTACCACAGACTGATTACTAAATGCTTCTTCAAGGCCCCGATGAGTCAGGAGGCTTTAGTCCTATCTAGCTAATTTATCCCAAAGGGAAATATGAAATAACCAAAATAAGACTCAAATAAAAAGGAAAATAATAGACGTAAGATGCTGTGGGGCCAAAGAACATTAAACATCCCAGAGGGTACAAGAAACAACAGTGAACTAAAGAGTGGGAGGGAAGGACAGAAGAAGAAAAATAATTACGCTAAAAATAGCCATTAAGTCTAGGGCTGTCTTGTGGCTTGAGATTTGTGATTTTAAAATACCTCAATGTTCCCTGTTAAAGTGAAGAGAGACTAGCTAAATGCTATCCAGTTACTGTCAACATGTGTTTTTTGTCTGGTGAACTGAGATTAGGATACTGTTCTAAGATCAAGGTGTAAGTGCTTTAAACTTCACTTCCTGTTGTATTGGTACTTGAATCTGATATAGCTTTCATCACTTTATGCTCCCATTTCGAACATGTAAACTGTTCTCAGACATTTCAGGTTTTAGTGAACATCTCGGTCCACCTCTCTTCATGTATTTGCAACATTTATACAGCGTCTGCGAAAATCATGGAGTCATTATTACTCAGACGAGTCCTGTTGTTGGTTTAACGTGATAACATGAAACACGTTTTGCTCCAAAACTGTTGAGGCAGAAAACTTAGCCCATGCTGTTCCACATGCGGCTGGGCGACTCGTCAGTGAAATGCCGAGTTGTTGAACACAGGAACGAGCCCAGGTTCCTGCAGAGGAACACCATTCAGTATTCCACGCGTAAAAACGAATAGATGGAAAGATATGAGGCGTCTTCTCATGCCGACCCCACATCGCTGCGGCACGACCCACACTTTGAGAATCCCTGTACCCAGGTGATTAAACCATACGTTGCTATCTAGTGAAATATTTTACGAGAAAATGAAAATGCACTGTAAGAAAATGTTCAATTGTCACTTTTGTTTTAACTGAGATATTTTTTGTTTGCTGGAAAACTTTCAATCACAGCCAGTTTGTCTTTATTATTTTATTTCAAGTAATATGTGTAATATAACCAGAAACAAATAACTGTGAGCGCGCACCCTTTAGATATTATTATTAGACAATAAGTAATGTATAAAAAATAAGTGTAAACCCTGGATTGTAAAAGCTGGTGCGAAACAGCTGCCTGGTAAGTACAAATTGACACATAGCTGTTATAAAATATAAGGTGTATTAAGGAAAAATTCAGTTTTACAGATAGGAGATGTTCCCGCCTGTAAAAAGTGGCTACAGACTGAACCAATCATGTCAAGCACCCATGTCTCTTATCCTTTGCTGTTTGATAAACTTTACCTCCTGCCCAAAGGCCCTATTTTCAAAATTCCTTCATGAATGGAGCAATGCAAAGGGAAGTTTCTCCACATGTAGGTATTTTGAGAGGCCTTTTATATAAATTAATGCCATTTTCAAAATGCTGTAAAGATTTTTCTTTTACTTCATCCATGGTAGTTCAGTTTGAAAAATGTATCGTGCTTGTGAATTCTTATGAAACCAGGTTTCCAATAGTTCTCAACCCTGAACCTTTACTTGTATTTTTACACCTAAGCGTTGGCACATTTATTGAAGTGAATGATCCATACTTCTGCTACTATCGGCGGTGACTAAGTGTAATTACGTACGACAGCATATTTGCTTTTCTGCTCCTTCAGTCTGGGAACAAAGCTTTTCGCCCACATCCTGCGCCACGCATAATCCTTTGCAGGTCTCACCTTAAACGTTAACGTTAATAAGAGGGTTCCAACCTCGTTGATGAGTTACCTAGGTGCTGAATAGCAGCCGCTCTCTGTAATGCACTGTATGCGAGGACCCTTAACCAGCAAACTGCGGGGAGAGGGGACCGCTCAGAGTGGCAGGCAAAGAGAACTGTCAACCTGTCACATTTCTCCCTCCTCTTCCCCCTGATAAATTAAAGTTACACAGTGTGCGAGTTGTAGCAGCGGAAGGCTGTGCAGAAAGCCTGGCTCCTCAGGTCTCAGGAGATAGCTGGCAACTAGGTCAGACTGATAATGTAATCCGCTGACTAGATCCTGTGCCCACTACACCCAAAGTAGAAAGGCATGGCAAGTAGAAAAGGAGAAAAAAAAAGAAAAAAGTAAACAAACAGGAAAGGCAAATAAATCGCAACTTCTATATGTGCGATTTTTGTGCATATTTCCTTGCCGGTTACAGTTAATTGGGTGTATAAAGGAGTAATGTCAATGCTGCCTATTGTGAGCAACTGTATGCTGATAAGAAACCCACCTGCTTACAGTATGTGCACCTGCTCCTACCTGATTATTCAAAAGCTTCATCCATGTCAATAACCGTCACAGTCCTCACCGGGGAATCTTATTTACACGGATTCCCTTTTGCACGTTATCTTTGCACCACATACTGCACTGCACATGCACAGCAAAATAGCAGCAAGCAGGGTTGCTGGGAGAAAGTGACAAGAATAAGTCTCTGCATCAGCAAGGTGCATTTTCATTCCCATGCAGCACTCCACAGAGGCTCGGTGGGCCCACTGTGACAACTCTGCCTCCCTGCAGGTGTGGAAATGAAACAGCGCCTATAAATAGCCCAGCCAGCTGGGAGTAGAGAGCTGTAGAGCTGGGGGGGAGGCTGGGGGGTGCGGGGGGAGCGGGGTGTGTTGTTGGTGGGTGGAGGTGGAAAGCGGTCCAGCTGGGGATGCAGGTGTGTAGAAGCTGACCGACAGAATACGAGCGTTGTGTCGCCCAGGGGGCCGAGGTGGAGCTGCAACGCGATCCAGTTTTAAAAGTGGAGAACCTATAAAAGAAAATACTCCACATATCAAGTTAGATGTACATCTGATGAACTGTTAATGTTTAACCTCACTTTAAGTATCAAAAATACTTCTGTGGTTGTTCTTAATTATGCAATTAGATGTTTGATGTGGAAGGCAAAACACATAAAATGCCTTGTAAGTGACATCACAATGGCTGCACAGTGGTGCAGTTGGTAGAGCTGTTGCCTTGCAGCAAGAAGGTTCTGGGTTTGCATGTTCTCCCTGTGCATGCGTGGTTTTTTTCTGGGTACTCCGGCTTCCTCCCACAGTCCAAAAACATGACTGTCAGGTTGATTGGCCTCTCCAGTCTGTTGCCCTGCGACAGACTGGCGACCTGTCCAGGGTGACCCCCGCGTCTCCCCTGGAACATTAGCTGGAAATAGGGGCCAGCAACCATCCCAACCTCAATAAGGGACAAGGATGTAAAGAAAATGGATGGATGGAGTGATATCACAACCAAAAACCTGTAAAAGTATAGTATGTGGAAAATTGATGTTTTTCAGATCTTTCACACAAAAAAAATCTTAAAAGTGTGGATAGCACACTTTTAAGATTCAGCCCAGTTTTAGTTTGTGGCCTCAAAGTAAAATCCAGTGCAACCAAATTACTTCATATATCACCAAATTAACAAAGACTGTCCACATGTGTGTAGTTCAGCATAAATCTGGCCATTCTGTGAAGAACGATAGAAAACATCAGTGAACAAGCAAACCAAGGAACGCAGAAAATAGATGGGGGGGAAAGTTGTGGAGAAGTTTTAAGCTGGGTTAGGTTATAACACACATTTCCGAGCTTAGATCATCTCATAGAGCAATGCAGTCTATCATTAGATCCACAGCTTAAGCGGAACAATGTGTCCACGGTACCACTATTAGTCATGCACTACTCATTGGCTCTTAATGGAACTGTGTCAAGAAGATCCCATTCATTTCAAAAGTGAAGCAGCGCCAACATATTCACAGTGACTTTTAAAATAATAGTTTGCGTGCAGTGTCAAAAAAAAAAAACAATGTTGGAGGGGGGGGATAAAAAACATAAGCTCAGGGAACATGCATGCAACATTCAAAAAGTAAGTGTTACATGCAAAACTACAACTTTGTGCAATTTAAGAGATTCATTCATTAGGATAATTAGTGTTTTAAATAACTGCTTTAACTTGCGACTTCCTGTTGACGTACTAAACGAAATAGTAACATTCTGTTACAGAAAGACAGCAGCTTTAACATACAAATCACATTACAGTACAGTCATAGATAAAATGAGTAGTTTGGTGTTAAGGCTGTCATTCCTGTCTTCAGGTTCTTATTTCTTTTTCTGTAGCAGTGCTGGATTAAGTAGACATCCAAATAAAGCTGGAAAAAAAACATTTAATGCTGTTTCCATCGCTACCGTGTTTCTCACTGCTGCAGACAGTAACAGAGCTTTCCAAGTCACAGTATTGCCATGCCATCTGCACTAAAGGAGCCAGTCAAGCAGTGGAAATATCGCTCAGAAGTAAAGTGTCTTCCCTACAATATAATTACAGAGAAACTGGATAGTGTGTTCTGAATGCATGGCATCCAGTATGCTGATCTATCAATCCGTTCAGACAAGGACATCCTTGCTCTTCTTTTGCACACCTCATTATATAGACACAGCTGAGCCCGGGATCAACACGAGTGCTGCATGTTGTCTGAGTGTCTGAGTCGAGTGCAAAGTCTTAGCACAGAAAACCAAAAGCTCACCAAGCTGCAATGACACACATGCTGCCTGTCTGCACATGTGTGTCATTACAGACAGAGCTCAGTAGTGACACCTGCTTTTTGTGCTCTCAGTTGAACATTTCTGTCTAAAACCTGGACGTAATACTTGCTTCTCTGATTGACCCACAGCACTGAACCTGCTCTCTTTTTTTCATTTGTTAAGCCTTTTTAAAGACAGAAAGCTGTGGTTCATTGTAAGATTCTAACAGTATAATAGTTTTATTCAGTTCAACTTAAAACATACCTTATTGATCCGAAAGGGAAACTAAATGTTACTGTAATCAAATTTAGATACCACAGTTTTATAGAATCACTGTTAGCACAAAAGTCTGGAACAAATTGCATAACCTGATCAAAACCGCAAACCAACAATCTCTTATAATGCTGCAAAATAATGCATAGGTTATTACACTTAGGTTTCTTATTATTATTTTCATTTTAATACAAAGAGCAAAATGTTTGAATAAACAGCTGTGTAACTCAGTTATAGTTTTTAAATGTTTATTGCACAGAATATCATACCCAAGCCATTTTGCCATTTATGAAACAACTCTAGCTTTTTTATTTTTTAAAAGAATTATGGTTTTCACAACCAGAAATACTTCAAACCAACCTTATTTGTCTTTATTGAAATGGAAAATTTATAATGTCCTTATATTTGCTTTCTTGCAGTCGTTTTCCGTTGTTGGCATTTTGATAAATACGTATGTTGGTGTAGACATGAGAAAAATAATGGAGTCTTAAAAAAACAAGTCCTGTTTTTTTCTTTTTTTTAAGACAGAACTTCCTTAAAAGACAGACAAATTTTGTGTGATCTTTTTTATATATTTTTTTATTCTCTCCCGTTCTGAATCTGTGATGTGGTTCTGCTGTGTCATGACCTTCTAGGTTACTTTCCTGTTACGTCACCCCCTATTATCTAATTTTTGTTTTCATATGAAAGGATCAACTGGCAATCTATGAATTAAATTTGAATGCTCTGTGAGTGCTCCCAAGTCAGATAATTAGCTAAATCAATCACACAGTAAATGATGCCATCCGTTTCACTTGTGGTTTTTAGGCATCGATCATCCTGAAGAGAGTAAAGCATCTTCATAGTGGCGTGAGATTAAGTGCTGCTATCAGGTCACTGCTGTGTTATTTGAATGTTATTTGTGTTGATTCTATCAAAGTATGGCACAGATCTGACACACAGAGCATCTATTCCAAGCTGTTAGAAAAAGTTTCTGGGAGTTTGGCTTTGTTGGCCATCAAAACATGCAAACCACAGTATAGGAAGGAAATTGGGACATTATTATTTTACTACGGTGTTGTGTCTTCCCAAAACATTTAAATGAAAGGCCAATAGATCCACAATATGGTGACAGGGTTAATAAGAAAGTCTGAAGATTTTATCTGTTTTGCAACTGAAACTTTTTAAAAGACATTGGAAGGGAATTGTAATGGTTTCTTGCACACGCCTGTAGTAGAAAGAAGTGCTTTTAATTTTGACCTCTCACGGCATGTCAACATTGTTTGAACTTGAACTCGACCTCCGTCTGTCACACGTGTGCCATATGTTCGGATGGGACATAACGGTTTGAGGCGTGTGCTCCCAGTGCACAGGACTGTCTGGCTAGTATATCAGTACGTTCTTCTGCAACAGAGCTGCAGTGTCTTTATTGTCTGTAAGCTTCAGCTTTTAGGGCAGAAAATTCTGCTTTCATTTCCAGCGGATGACTTCATGGGGTGTTCATGTAAATGACATCCAGCACTTGCACACTGGTGCATGCATTAATGCATTAATTCCTCACCACTATGCGCCTTTTTTTTTTTTTTTTTACGCTGAAGGCAGAATGACACATTCTCATCAAAAACATATTCCCCCACTTACAGCTCCACACCGTTCAGACTCTCTCACACACACACACACACACACACACACACACACACACACACACACACACACACACACACACACACACACACACACACAATTTTAGTGCTGATTGACAGCAGGAGCTCCCTCTGACCTAGTATTCTGCTACAGTGGGACGATCCCATAGGCTTGTGATTAATGACTTAGGTTTTATCCGCTAGTAGAGTGGTAGGCCTGCCAGCCAGGCCACTTAGACTGCTTGGACCACTACCTCTGCTGTAAACACACTCGCGCTCTCTGCAACTGTTTTCCTCCACATCTCACTCTCTTGCCTGCAGGCTCTGCATCGTCATATTCATTCTTACAACTCTTAACTCGTTGCCCCACCTCCAACAAACACAGAGGCAACACACCTTTGCATTCACACAGTGTTCCCATGAACTTCTTCTCGCCCTGTGGCAATCTCTAGTTGAATTTTATTTGCATTATTTCTGCATCAGTACTGGAGTGACAAAGTAAAAAAATAATAATAATTTGTTTGTCTTTTACATTCTTTGTTTGCTTAAGCAAATTGCTTACCCCAGAACTTTTTATTTTGTTTTTTTTAAGCAAGAACTCTTCATGTTCCCAGGTCATAAGCAAAAACATGTTCAAGGCTTTGATTGCTTGCATTACTTTTATGAAGCAGACTAATCATCTTTAGTGTTTTTCTCTAGCACAACTCACAGGAATTTCTCTCATTGTGAAAACATATAAATAACACAAGACTCTATAGCAGAGCTAAACCAGTCTGACTTATTTTTTTCTTGACAGTAAGCTCCATCGCAAAAGCTCGGAGATGGTATATATTTTTTTTTTCTGAAGTAAATCTCTCAAGAGTAACTGCTTTTATGCCACTTTGTAACCTTTTAAACACTTAGCCAGTCAGTCTACCTGCAAGAAGACGCACTTCGACAAGACACTTTAGTTCTTGGTGGCAAATTGAAGACGTTTATGCTTTGCGCAACACTGTTGATTAGGTTGATGTATAAGTTCTTTTAGCGGGTTTAGAATCCCCTCAGGTTAGTTTGATATGGTAGCTTATTTCCAGACACCCTGTGGGTAAGGATTCTTGAAAAGTTTTAAAAATGTGTTTAATCCAATTTTGTTGCCTTAGAACGTCTTAAATAGATGTAGTTCTGGATACGTATGAGAAGAAGAATGTTTGACTTCCATTTTTCTACAAAGTCTAACAATGCTTATTCATTGCAGTTTTCACATTGGTCTATATATACTAGATGTCTGATTTGCTTGAATACATTTCACCCAACAGTGTTTTGGCTTCTGAGTTGTTAAAAGAATCCACCACAATTTAAAACTCAAACATGAGACAATGTTTAATCTCTAGACAAAAGAATAAACTGGGTCTAGAATCAACCACTAAAGTTATACGCTGTATTTAGGAAGTTTTTATACAAAAAACTAAAGGGACCAAATTTCACATAGTGTGCTCTTGTGAATCTGCAATTAGTCTAGAATGCTCAATACCGTACATGGCAACATTATAATAGTTTGAAAATGGGGTGATTTCAGTGTGTTCAGCTAAGCCTCTGTACCACTCTCAAAACCCAAAGCCAGTTTTATTATCTAATAAAAATGTTTGTCACTTTATCTATTACATGTTTATTTGTAATGGATACAAATAAAAATGGAGAAGGGTATATTGAACACAGTTTCTAAACAGGAATTTTTCTTGCTCTCTGAAAGTTATTTCAGACCTTACCGAATGCCCAAACAAGGCGTTGAAGTTGAATAATCTAAATGGAAAGGCAAGGATTTGCATGCCAAAGATGACCTTATATTCAACTTATCTTTTATTGGGTAAACTAAATATAATTTACTTTATAAGTTAACTTCTTCTGGTTGTCCCACAAAGTATTCGGTTACAGTGACTGACATTTGTAAAATAACTACTGCTATTTAAATACAGCCTAATTCTTTAGTCAAAAAATAAATCCATAAAGTAATGTAAAAGTCACAGTAAATAGAAACTGGAATTTAAAAGTAAAAAAAAACCTGTTTGTTAGATAAAACAAACACTGAATGTGTTTAACTGTCTGATGTTTTATCCAGGAACCAGTTGCTGGTCAATTAAGATTAAAGGAAAGATTAATTGACAAAAATAGCTCCTGACTGCAGCGATGGACCAGTAAGTTCACTGAACACATAAGAGCTCTCGCATCCTAATTGGAACATAATTTTAAGGTGCAGAAACAGAATATACATCAAGTCTAAACCATAAAATAATTAATTATGAGTAATAACACCCACTGTGCTTTTCTTTATTGACACTTTAATGCCTGAGCATCATTTTAAGATGCTAGTGGGCTGAGATTATGGCTGTTTAACAACCTCTTGAAATCCTATTCAATTAATTAGTAAATGTGCTTAATATTTTGGATTTAAAATGTAATGAGCAAATAAAATTCTTAACTTGTTTTGTTGTAGTTTGAAAGTAGGGAAATGAGAAAGAAATGATTGAACGCCTAAATGTGACTGTTACGTAAAAACTCAGGTCAAGTATCTCAAAATTGTCCTTTCTGCACTTTGTTGCTCCTGCAGATTTAACCTTCATCCTAAAAAAATAATTTTGCAAGACCCACTACGCTGCTAAACAATGTGCTAGCATATATTAGCTTTGCTGCAGTTCGTCATAGGATTACAAAAGTCTCCTTCTAGTTTTGTGGAGTGTGGGTGCAATTCAATCTAGCTGTAAAGGCTGATAGTCGTGAACATATAAGACCCTTAAAACATACTTCTGAAAGAAGAACAAATATTAACATTCATGACAGCCAAGGGTTTCTCTTATTTGTAGTAACCGGGTCAGATGTTCCTTCCTTTGACATCTTGATGGACTCACAGATTCTCAGTTTCAGTTCTTTCTATATATAGAAAGGAAAGCAGGATCGTATCTATTTACAGATGTCGGTTGGCTAACATCATTATCGTGCCATTTTAAAGCACTCAGTGACCACTTGTGCATTTCGGAGAGAAGCATTGTCATCGTGGAAGATATTGCTCCCAGTGGATATAAGATGCATCTCAGGATAATCTAAGTAGCCATTCAGAGTCTTCCTTACTAGTAGGAAATACTACAGATTTAATAATAAGACTCTTAATGAACTCTGCCCACCAGGCCTCAATAGATTGTTCTATAAATACAGTGCCTTGCAAAATCATTAAACCTGTGAACTTTTTTTTTTAGCTGAGGTGGGAGAATTTATTTATAGAAAATGTATGAGTTGATACCACAAATCTAACTTTTATGATTTCCAAGAAGAAAGCCATAAGTCGTACATGTAGTTTTCCACAAGCAAACGTGGGGAACAAGATACTCTGCTCAAAGGAGACCAAAATGTCACAAAATGCTATTACGTGTGGTGAAAACCTGTGAAACCCGTCGATTGCCGCATCACGCTGTGGGGACTGTTTTCCTTCAACATGTCCAAGAGGCTGATCATAGTAGATGGGAGGATGGATGGAGCTAAAGACAGAGAAGTCCTGGAAGACTATAGGCTGTGAAAGACTTGGAACTGACATTCAACTTCACCGTATAACTGAGAGCAAATATAAAGTCATAACAACAGGATGGGTTTTAGATCATAGAAGACCTAAATCCGGTAATCTGTTGCAAAACCTGAAAATTGCTGATTGTTTACGCAATCTATTCTATCTGTTTGAGCCTGAGTTGAGTTGTTTATACATAAAAATGGACAATTGAACCATGCAAAACCTGTAATTGCTGCTAAAGTTGGGGTTACAAAGTATTGATTCAAGAGTTTCAACACATGCATGCCACACTTTTCATATTTTAGTCAGAAAAACATACATAAATAATATTTTTACATACTTTCTGTTGGGCTACCACACAAAAACCCAACAACCTATACAAAAGTTTGGAGTTGCATCATGACAAAATAATAGGAAAAAAAACTTTTAGGATCATGAATACTTATACAAGGTACTGTAATGAGGGTTTTATAAAACAGAGGGAGCCACGTTTGTTCTCTGTTGATGGTCGTGTGGAATTCATGTTCACATGTTGTCGAGTGAAACTGAGGACAGTGAAGCAGAACTACAAGCTCTATGAGCTGTCTATGAGCGGCCATATGGCAGGTGTCCTTGTGTGCTAGCTTAAGGGAGCCTTTCTCCCAGAGATGGAGCAATTCTGTTCAGCAATGAGCCTAGTTCTCCATCAGCTCTATACGTTTATAAGACCCTTCCCCCCCATCAGCTACCCATGTGTAGCAGAAGTCCCAGCAGATCACCTTATAGCAGGGATGGCAACTTGGAACATCCCAGGCAGACCCGGCCTGCTTCCGTCACGTAGCCTCTGCCTCCTCGCTTGACGAAAAGCCCACCCTTTCTCATGTAGCCCCTGCGCCGTGCCTCCAGATGTAGCTTAATTTACTGCGACTCTGCTAATTGCTGTAATTAAGGATTAATTACTGTTAATTACCTTCGCATAAACTCATCAACAGTCAAAGAGCGGGGCCTTATGAAATGTGCCACGCGCAGGAACACACACCGAGGGGACTCGAGGGGGGTTTGTTTTATCGGACCTCTTGTTTCACGGTTTGTCCTGCTGCGTGGGGACGACTTGTCGGACAACAGTTAGGGCAGGACATTAACTATCAGAGGCGATGTCCTCTGGGCTCCCAATACTTCACACATCACATCCTTACCAACTGTTGTCCAGGACAGCATCCTTATGCTGGCTGTCGTTTGACTTTGGGCTGGCATTTATTTTCTGAACATACGAAGTGATTTGGTGCTAGTAAACTCTAAATAATCTCAGTTAATCAACTTAGATGAGCTTCTACCAGTTTGGCTCTTTCATTAGGTCGGACCTAAACTGATATTTAAAAATTAATTTCAAACTTTAAAGTATATGGATTTTTTTTAAGGTAGAATTTTAGTAGCCTTTCATGAATGAAGCCTTTTGTAAAAGCAGGTGGACATTACAACCACCCAACCATTTTTGTCCCTGATAGCAGAAAAAGAAAAGAAATGCCCATGTCCACCTGGGTGTCATGTTTCCATGAGCTGTTAAACACACAAGACTATTGTACAGTGCTTCAACAAACAAAAGCCAGATGTTCGCTGGGTTCTACTGAGGTTATGTTTTTGTCCAGATTAAAAAAAATGAAACTGTTCTTCCCTGCGGTATGTGTCCCTCTTTTGCACCTATTTTAGTAAAGTTTTAAAAATGACTGTCCTCCCAGAACAATGCTATAAAAAGTATCATACTGGCTAAGGTCTAAAGGAAATATGGAAATAAAAGGTAGCTGGAACGTGGAACACAAACGTGATTGGCAGCAGAGCAGAGAAATAATTTGTTTAGCTGTTTCATCTTCTGATTTTAATAAGCACAAATTTCTGAGTGATAAAACTCAAAGTTGACTTTGAAGAGTTGTTGTTCTAGAACAATGCTTCCAGCCAACTTCAAATCATTAGCCCTGCAAACAAACCCCTACCTAACCAGTCCACCAAATAACCAATTAACTCAATGCTAGTGTTTTTGGTTAGTGGGAGGAAGCTGGATTACCCAGTGAGAACACACACATGCACTGAGAGATCATGCACACTTCAGACTCCAGGTCAGGGATTTGAAGATCCAAGGCAGCAGTGCTACAAACTCTGCCACATAAAACATAAAAATATCTGAAGTAAAAACTTTTTACTCTTATTTTGGACTTTCTATCAGTAAATCTTTCCCTTGCAATGCTATACAACTTTTTTTAGTTAACATGTCTGACAGAACAAAATGCAAAGAAATACTTTGACCTTCGCCTGTTTGCTAATAGTATTCAGTCACTGAACGTATCAATGGACAGATCCGACTGCTTCCCATAACTGGAACTGATGCACAACTATGTTGTGTTCAATATCAATTTGCAGTTCTGCCTTCAGAGATAAATGCATTAGTAGAAGTTAACACTCGGTTTTGCTCCATTGTCATCTTCTTCAGGTCAAACAGGGAGTTCTTCACTTTTTCCACCATTCCTGTCTTTTGAGATGTTTCTGATGAAACAAATGCAGTATGTATAAACTTTAAAAACTCATTTTTTAGCTGTTGGCAGTTATCATTAATTCATTTGTATGTATCTTTCAAAATAATGAACGTAACGATTTCCTCTGTGTACAACTAGAAAGGCAGTCCATAGACCAACCAGAACAAGTCTAAGCAAAGATGAATCCCTGTGTTTATGCACCTGTCTTTTTGGTTAAAGGATTATTTCAGATTGCAGGATTTACAATTTGTCAAAATTGCTGTCGACTGTCCGCTGTCACATGCAAATAAAGTATGCATAAAACGTATGCTTGGACTGTGAATCATTACTAAGTCTTTTGCAGGTCTTAAAGAAGATTGTTAGCAGTCCTTTGTGTGTTTAGTGTTTGCCTTTACACAGTGACACACTCTCTCTCTTTCTTCCTCTCTCTCTCTGCTGGGATGTCTTTGTGTCTCTGCTTGCAGCCTCCAAGCTCGTGACTACTCCTCAGCTCCTCAGTTATTGAGCCACTGCTGTTCCCAGCACAGCCTGAAGCTGGTAGAAACTATACTAGCAGAGCATGAGTTTGATTCAATCAATGAGATATATATATTTTAAGACACCTTTAGAAAGACCGACTGCCGGGGGCTAATGTATTGCCCGTTTTGAATAATGAATTATTTTAATGAAGGCTTTTAAAAGGGGGGTGTTTGGCGTTGGTGGCGGGGCGGTGCTCTGAATGGTCTTCTCCTCTGGCGCTGGCTGCCTCATTATCAGGCCAGCCCCTCGGGCCTCAAACTGGCCTGCTTAAGCCACAGATGATGACGATAATTACCATTATTAGGAGTAGCTGCAGGGGGAACTTGTTCTGAAAAACACCAAGCTGAGTTCTTCCTCTTGCTTGCTGCCGCCGCCGTTGTCACATGAGAAACCGACGATCGCCAGTCGGAGAAAGCCAGAAAGGGAAAGAGACAGAGGGAAAGCAGGACTAAAAAAAAGGAGGGGATGAGGGGAGCGGCCACCAAATCCGCCTAATGTGACGCCTGTCAGCTCGTCTCCCACCAGCTGTCACCTCCCAAATGCATCGGGGTTCATTTTTTTAATTGACACCTCGCTTTCCTATTCCATTTCTATTTTTCGCCTTTCATTCTCCCTCCATCACTCTCCTCCCTCCCAGCCTGTACCGTCCACATCTCGTATAGGCCCGTCTCTCTACTATTTCTTTGGTGCTTTTTTTTTTTTTCCCTTGTCCTTGGTAATCCCCATCCCCTCACCACAGTGTCAGATACAACACTTCAACTCTGGCCCCTTTCTGCACATGATACTCAGATGGCTGATAAAACATAAAGCTGCTTTAGAGGTACTTTATGACTATGCCCTCGCGTACTGAAGCTGCACAGCTTCCCATTACCTTGTGACGGGAGGAGCATTTTGGGTCTTACAGTGTTTTCTAAAAGCGTTTTGATTGTTTAGTAGTTAGAATATCTTTATGTCACAAGCAGTCTGTATGTAAATAAGTTGAAAAATGGAAAACGGTACCTGTTTTTATTTTGTTCTTTATTTGTTGTGTTTCAATAGCAGAAGAGAAATACAGCATATTTCTGTCATTTGTCCCCAAAGTCATGCCTTGTTTACAATTTAACAGTTTTTTTCCCCCTTGAAATGCTTTTAAAACTGAATTCCCTGAGAAGGCGTTAAAGTACAAAAACAAACTTTTGGTTTGACTGAGTGAAGATCTGCTACTGGTTTATATTTATACTCCAATGGGGGTATTTATTTAAGGTTATCCTACATTTAGTTAATTCCTTGACTAAGTTGAATTCCATGTTGTTAAAATAACCACAAATCTTCATCTGTTGAAACCCACCAATTTTACTGCCATAAAATTATACCAGTGTGGCTTTTATTTATTTTTTTCAGTTAAAGCTATGAAGCATTTCAATATAATTGTGGCACATTCCAAGCATCACATTGTTCTGTCTTGATTATATTGGTTTTATTCCTGCAAGGTCAGCACACCTAGGAGATAAAAATCAGTATTTTTTCCTTTTCTTCAGAAACAGATTTTTTTTTTTCACAGAGCAAATGATCAGAACGTTTCTTGAAAGTCTCATTAATTTCTGTATTTGTGTGTTTTCCTCTTGGTTTGCATTGGTGTTTGGGTCACTGGAAATGTTTGTATTTTGAAAACCTTGACACTGTTAACCAGAAAATGCCTGTGCAGTCTACGGGTTTTTCAATTAGAATGAAATGTGAAGAAATGTTTGTGAAGAAATGTTCAAGCTTTACGATATCAAACTGATGCTATTGTTTAAAATATACATATTTTTCAGCTGTGCATGATAAAAATCAAGAGCTAAAAATTTCTGTAAACTTTGATATTTGACATAAACTATATTAACAGTAGCTTGATTGGCGTTCCCAGTGCTGTGAACAGAATCGGCAGGTTGTCGCCACTTTGTCGGTCAGCTGCACGTTGCTGCTTCTGATGAAGGCTGCATTCTTTTTTTTTGGGACTGTGTCGAATGCAGATGAGGACAGGAGCTGAACTCCTGGAAGGAGCCGGGGGGAGGGGACGGGGTTTGTATTAGTGATACTTGTCATGTCCGCTGTAAATCACGCTGCTTTTTTTTTTTTTCTGGTTCCCAAGTTGTTGTTGTTTTGTCTCAGAATGCTGTGTGGCAGGGATGAATGGTGGTGATGTTACATTATCATGTGGCTGTCGCTTTCGCTCCTGCTGACTGCTCTGTGACAGGCCCACACAGAGAAACACGCACACACTCAGAGATTTGTGTCAGGAGCGGGCCTGATTTATTAACTGCTGAAACCCTAGATGACGTGTGCCCACACAATCAATAGGGAGCGCAGCCACTGCCTGGTCCTCTCTAGGGTCATGTGATGTGGATAAGAAAGGACACGCAAACACACACACACACACATATCTGCACCACAGGCCTGCAGAGTGTATTGCATTACTTTATTGATGGGAAATGGATCCAGTCCAGTGTTTTGCTGCCAGTTAGAGGCAGAGGGGATAAACTTTCATCAAGGCTGTCAGGGACATCACTCCTGCCTTGTTTGATTTAAAATCTGCGTAATTGTGACAGAATACTTTGGCGTCATCAATTAAACATGTTTTTATTTAAACATGCTCTCAGAGCCACATGTGGGCTCAGGACGATTTGTCAATTTGGATGAACAGCTCCTTGCAAAAACATCATACTTTGTGTTTGTAGTTGTGTTACATCACAACTACAAACTGTATTTTGTTAGGATTTCTTTATGATGTGCCACCAAAACGCAGCACGTGATTTTAAAGTGGAAGAAAGTAAGTCATAGGTTTCAGTTTTTTTTCTTCTTTTTTTGGCAAATGAAACCTTGAAAAGCATTTGTATTCAACCTCCTGAGTCAGTAACGTTGTAGATCCACTCTTTACTGCAACCACGATGTGCATCGACGTCTGTGACTGAAATTGTGGCCAGTTTTTAACTAATAGTTCATTCTCAGCCAGATTGGATGGAGAGCATTAAGTAGACCACCAATTTTGTTTTTTAATTTAAGTCAAGACTTTGGCTAGACCATTGTATGACATGAAGGTGTGATTATACGTTGAGAGTTGTTGTCCTTCCCCCACAGTCACAAGTTTGTTTAGTTTTTTTAATCTTTACCATTTGTTCTTTCTGGTTTCCCCTTGATATCCATCTCCCTATAAGCTCCAACCAGTTGCCCCGCATCATGACATCATGACACTCCCATGTATTAGCCATGTTGGACTGTGTGCTTAGAATGATGTGAAGTCTTAGTTTTCCACTACACTTGGTGTTTTGCACTCAAGCCACAACTCTTCCTTTCACAAGATTCTTCTTCTTGCTTTCTTTCAGCACTGGCTTTCTTCTGGTCACTGTGGTTTTCTTGACGCCGGATGCTAAGTACACAATTAAACTTGACACATTCTCCCACCTTAGTTGTGGATCTATGCAGCTTCTTTACAGTTGTGCCATTAAAATTTCTCCACAACTTTAACCTTAACTTAGTCGTTGTGCGATGTATACTGAGACAAGGGGACTTTGACTACTATTTAGGTGACTTCTAAAACCACTTTGTTACACTGCATTTCATTCAGGCCTACCAGAGTTAAAGAGGCACGCCACACTTTTCAGACTTTATTAGAAAATGCCTTGAGGTTTGTGTGACAAAACCTGCAAGACTTTAAGGGTTATAAATATTGCCACAAGGCACAGAAAATGCCATTTGTTCACAATCACATATCTGGGTAACGTGTTTTGTATTTGTCTGTGTGCGTCCGGCGCGCCTCGACTCCCCCCTTTACGAGTGGGTGCCTTGATCGCTGTGTTTATTTACAATCTTAACACTACGCCCCGGCTGGGCCTGTTGTTTGCAAACAGGCAGCAGTGGACACGAGCCAGCTCTTAAGGAAATAAAACAGGAGCAGGAATTAATTTTATCAGTAAATAAACAAAAGGCTTATTCTTAGAGGCCCATTTATTATTCAGGAAGCCGCTCCGGAGCTGTTTATGTTTCTCTTTTTTTCTTTTCTTTTTTTTTTCTTTTAAAATTTTTTTGTTAACGCTTCTGCCTTTTTTGGTTTTGGCGGCCCACATCTCTAAAAAAGGAATTCAACAAGAGTGTAGCGCAAATGAAAAGGAGAGAAAAATCGAGGTAAGGGGGTGGGGAGGTTGGTGATGGAGAGGGGAATTGTGTCCTCTCATTGTTCAATTAAGCCTGTCAGTAATGATCAAGATGAGATGATGGCCATCTTCCTTTTATAGATACTAATCAGAGACTGATGAAGTAAGAGAACCCTCCTCACCCCCCGCCCCCCCCATCCCTTCCTCGTCTTTGTCGCGACAATAGACTATAAAACGTGTATTAAAGGTTTTTGGTGTTATTGTGCCGTACATGATTTATAGTAATAGAGGCCACTTCCCACTGTCAGGTGATTACGTTAATGTATAGTCCGTGGTTGCAAAGTTCACAGCGAAGCGCTCCAACTGGCATTGAGGTCTAATCGATTTCATTGCTATTACTGAACAGGAATAAATAAAGCTGATGGCTGTGGTTAGGGTAATTATGCCACAGCACAGTGGATTGTTTGATTTTCCTTATTAATTGTATTTATTTAATCCATTTCATGCTTTTAGTTGTGCACTCAGGGAGTTGGAGGGAATGAATAAATCACTCTTAGGCTCATTAGATTCCCCCTCTGGTTGGGATGCTGTGACTGTTTTGTCAGAATCAAATTGGCGAGTGTTATAATTTCCCGCCGGTGTGATTCACATGAAAAATTTCCAGATATCCATCTACCGTCGTGCACGCAAACACACACACACACACGCCCCCACACACACGCGTCTGCTCCCCATCTGAACTCCTGACCTTTTCCAGCCGTCTGATGGCCATTGACATTTGCCTCTTGAGCGGAGCTTGCTCACGTTTCGGAGCTGATGGGAATGGATGATGTTATTGCTGGAGGAGAAAAAAAGGGAGGGAAAGGAGAAAAAGGAGGAGTGGGGGTAGGGGGGTTGGCGAGATGAAAAGAGGTGGGAGCTCCCCGTGCCGGCCCTGGAATCCATCTGGACCCCCTGCTCGGCAGAAAGGTCACAGGGCGACCGAGCCTTACATCCTCCTTACAAAGGAGCCGTCGCCGCGACCTGAGCCTGTTCAGCTGCAATATGGCTCTGCTGCTCCGTCACACATCCTGCCATTCACCCTCACTGTCTGCACACATCAGACAGGAGACATGCGGAGTGTACTCTGGCACCGGGAGAGGTGCATTGTTAAAAAGTGTGGCGTCTTTGTCCTTGAAGACAGTGGCTGGAATGGAGGGCTGCACCTGGTCGGCTGTTTTCTGCGTCTCAGAGGAAAGGAGGACGATCGGCTTCTTTACCGAGGGAGCCTTCTGGTGGCTGAAACAGGCAGGACAGCAACAATTTCCACCGAGGTGGTGGAACACCTGCCTGCTTAAATTGTGCAGATGAATAGAACCGTGTCTGCACCTTGTTGTTGTTGGCAAGAAATTGAGGAGCCATATTAATCGCGATGCGTTTTAGTTTGTTCCACGTTTATCTTTTGTTCAAAATTGTTTGTAAATAAACTGCTACACCAGGTTTCCTTGGAGACAAAAAAAGTGCTCTAGTCAGAAACAATTTGTGATATAGTTAAAAAAAAGTGATAATTACAAAACAGCTTGCAGTAGCTGCAGTCCAGTTTGATATACATCATCCAGCTTTCTTGTTTTCTGCTAAAAGTCTTGCTCTCATTGAAAATGTAATCCATAATCTAGGTGTGGCTAAATGATAGTCTATCCAAGTGGCCAAATATGATTGGTCACATGTTTTGTCATGTAAAAATAAACATGGAAGCCTACCACTCCATCAAACTTCTCCCTTGTGATTAAACTTTATACACATTGATGTTGGAAAGTAATTTGAGACTTTATATCTCATAAAAATCTACATTTCATAACTTAAGAGAATCTGTATTTGATAACTGGGTAATAAGATTACCTTAATGGCTTCTGATTAAGTAGAAACTGCTTTATGTATAAACTACTCTGCTCTTGCAGTTTACCTTTTAATTTTTATATCATATTTTGCAGTTATTTAATTCTGTCTTCCTTTATAGCTATATGCTTTTAATCAACTGCAATGCATCATGAATTCCCTATTAATGTGTTTTCTGCTAAAAACCCATCGGCTGAAGACTAAATGTAGAGTGTACATACAGAGAGAAAAAGATGAGCTCGTTAAAGGGTTGTGTTCATTTTAAATGAATTTATAGATCAAATTGATGAAATTTTCTCCTTTTTATGGTCTTGCAGACTCTGAAGCTGCAGATTTTTATAGCACAGGCTTGAACTTTAATAATGACAGTCATATTTCAGCAAGTTCAGCCTGGAGCTCGCAATAGCAGGGATAGTTTTTTTTGTGTGTTTTTTTTAATGTGTGTAAAACTCTTGCAGTTCAGTCCAAGATGTGTGTTTAAAGTCATGTTTGTTGTGTCTGTCCTCTGCAGTGCTCAGTATCCGCGGCGCCCAGGAGGAGGAGCCTCCAGATCCCCAGCTGATGCGACTGGACAACATGCTTCTGGCAGAGGGTGTGGCCGGACCGGAGAAAGGCGGCGGGTCTGCGGCCGCGGCTGCCGCTGCCGCGGCCACCGGCGGCGTCGGTGCAGATAACTCTGCAGAACACTCCGACTACCGGGCCAAGCTGTCTCAGATCCGGCAAATCTACCACACGGAGCTGGAGAAGTACGAACAGGTGGGAAACGGTGATCTCAGTCTTTATTACGTGATGAAAACGCAACAAGGGTTCACTCATCCTGAAAGGCCTTTCAGACTCACGGCATTTTCATTTATGCTGCCGTTTTACTTCAACATATTAGCAATTTTTGCTACATATATTCCAGAGAGAATCACATTAACACATCAGCTATCATTTGCTCTCTTCACTTAAAGTAATAAACAAGCATGTAAGCTTCAGTTAATAAGATTATCTACCATGTTGATGATGCTTTACTCCATTTATAGAAAAATACCCTCCCAACCTTGGTAAGAACTTGTTCATTTAAACTTTTTATTCTTAGCCTCTGAAGCAAATATAAAATTAATATCGTGATGTAACAGTTGAAGGTTTTTCATACATATTTTTTTTTTAAATTTCTCAAATGTAATGGCAGTATAACAAACTCTAGTATTGCATCAATTTTGAAAGTAATGGAAGGAAAAATCATCTGCTATAGATGAACACAGTGATTATTGCATAAATATTTAAGTCTTTACTGCACTCATTAAAAAGAAACAAATGTATCCAATCTCCCTTTTACTAAACAAAAGACTTTTTTTGTAGAAGGGAAGATTTATGTTCTTCTTTTATATCCGTACTAGTGTAAAATGTTAAAACATCTGAAGCATTATCTAAATGGAAACCCTGTAACAAACATAATTAAATAATAACATGTTATGAATCATTTACTTTGACCTTTTTTGCTATGTGACTGTTGGTCAATGTGCCTCGATAAAAAATGAAGACAAAGTCTTAGGACCTAAAAATATACCAAATCCCACATCATGTAAACTTGTTGGACAGCTTTCGTTAACTTTAGAGGGCACCAGGTGGTTTTTGGTGGAGCAAATACACTGTATATATACGGAGTATAATGTTTGTGGGTTCTCTTCAGGTAGTCTGGCTCCCTCCCAGAGTCTAAAAACGCCATTGTGATTGCGTGTGTGTGTGTTTTCATGGCTGTGTGTCTCTGCAGTCCTTGGAGCTAGGCAACACTCCCCCCACCCCCAAGCCCCTGAATAGACAAGTGGATGCAGACAAGGAAAAAATGGCTCTTCGTCCACTGACTTTCTTTTCCTTGACTGATTTTTAGCTATGACTAATGTATTAGGGTGGTTTTATTGTGTAATGCAAGTACAAACCATGTGAAGACAGGAAGCAATTAGCCCTGCCAAAAGCATTTATCACACGTTTAGCCTTCCTCACACAGGAAGGCTAAACGTGTGAAAGAAATTGGCTGCTGAAACTGCCTCACTGGCTAAAAATTGTATATTCAGGCAATTAAAATCAAAACTTTAAAGGTACATTATCCACTACCAAATGCTTCATCTTGAGAAGGTGTAAATTTAACAAAATTGGACTTGAAATGAGAGACCTGAATAGTAATGTAATAGCTAACATCTGTTACGAAGCTATACTGTAGGAATCCATTAAAGATTGGTTAAATTCAGTAAAATACTGCTAGTTTGATGTCAGCGATGAAAAAATTCCAACTTAGATTGGCAATCATCATTAAAATGTAGCTGATGTCAGATTTCTTCTGTTACTGCTTCTTTTGTCACACTTAAGCCTTCAAAGTACATTTAATCTCAGCAATAACGTTGATGAAATACAAAATTCTGCTTCCAAATAATAATTTCAAGTCAAACTGGCACCAGTCATGTCTAAACATTATTAAATTAACCGTGATTCAGTTTCATGAGCAACATCCAAGAGAATGAATCATTTAAATAATACCTGTCTGACAACGTGAAGTATTGTCCACAAATGGAGAAAACTTGTAGGGAACCTTCCCAGTAATCACTGGTTGTCTAAAATTACTTCAACATAGCAACAACAATTCATCCAGGAGGGAACATTTCTGGAATCATTTGTGAAAAATATTCTACGTTGATGTGAAAAACAGATTGCCAGTTACAAGTTGTAGCTGGATGTTATGTTTAGAGAGCAATTGGATTTTTTTTTTCTCTCTTGCAAGAACATAGAATTTGCTTAAACGTTTGAATGAAGCAAAAGAAAAACAGAAGAGATCTGTAAGGAAGAAACTATGGCACAGTCTGCCTTTCATTTAAATTATAATCATCTTTGAAAGTTCATCTTTGAAAGTTCTCAAAACCAGTCTCCGCCCTTTCTGTGCTGTAGGCCGGAACAAAAGTGCCATCTTCAGATCTAAAGGGATAGTTCACGTAAACAATGGATGCTCTGTGGAGCTCATTTTCTCTGTATAACAGTGGGATGCTTTTGAAATGAGAACTCGCAGGACAACTCATGACAAGCCAAGCTTTTAGCGACGCTATCTTTAGCAGGCAAGCAGCCATTATATCAGTCACACACCAGCTCTCCTCCAAAGACTGTAACGTTCTTGTCATTCCCTTGGAAGTCAAAGCGTTTCTGGTTTTGTCATCTTCTCCGAGGAAGGCTAGTCATCGCTAACTGTCACAGTCGATATACACCTGAGCATTTTTGTGTCACTGCGCTATGTACACCCTGCGTTGGTATGAGTGAGTAGTGTCTTGCCGCGTGTGTGTGCGAGCAGAACGGCTGCTCGCCGGATCACTTTGACTGACGTAACCCTGGTGTTGACAAGCAACAGACACCTCGACTCTGAATGCAGTCATATCCAGTGACTGATTCAGACACAGGCAGAGGTAGACGGAAGGATGGAGTGAGAAGAGCGGGAGACAGTTTAAACCTCTTGAACGTGAACGGGACTGAAAGCCTGCTGTCATTTTACATTTCTCCTCACTTGTCACATCTTCTCTTCCATTGAAGAGAAGTGCTTTTAATATTCAGAGCACCACAAGTATTCCTGCCTCCGCCGTATGACTCCGCTGCCACATTTGTTTGCCTCGATACGTGGCGCTGTGTCTGCTGCTTTAATTTAGACTATTCTTATTACCTCTAACACCACTGCTGTTTCACTGTCAGCGCTGCCCGCGTGGATTCGGGGGCCGGCCGGGCGACCGCGCAGCCTCTCCAGAATCCAATTTCACCCCTTTGTTCTGTCTGAAGCTGTCGAGCCTCTGTGATAGTTATTTCTCTTATGAATCCTGTCTGTCTGTTTGTTCAGGCGTGCAATGAGTTCACCACCCATGTGATGAACCTGCTGAGGGAGCAGTCTCGAACACGACCCATCTCGCCCAAGGAGATTGAGCGCATGGTCAGCATCATCCACCGCAAATTCAGCTCCATTCAGATGCAGCTGAAGCAGAGCACTTGCGAGGCCGTCATGATCCTGCGCTCACGCTTTCTTGACGCCAGGTCTGTGTGTGTGTCCTCATGATTTAGTATAGCAAAGCCTGCTCCTATTTTCTAATGGAATATGTATTTTTGAGGGGCTTTGACAATCATATGTGTTTATTTATAGTTTTACATTTATCGATGGATTACTTTTTCTCTCTTTTTTTTCTTTATTTTTCCAAATTAGTTTATTTATGCAATGCCAAATGACAGCCAATGTCACCATAAAGCACTTCACAAGGCAAACTATAGCCAATGTATATGATAAAATTATGTCCAAATTTATACCTAACAATCAATCAGTCACACTTTATTAATCTCAAAGGAAAATTACATAGAATTAGACGTAAAGAAAATGCACCAAAGGGTAAATAAACACTGCTAAGCACAGACACACTGAGAAATGAGAAGTTTCTACGAGGAAGACGTAGAAACGTAGAAGTGAGTGCAAATGGCTAACTAATTTGTAAAACAGATATCTTTCGAAGTTTTCTCACATTTATTCTCCTTTCTTTCCAGACGAAAGAGGAGGAACTTCAACAAACAGGCGACAGAGATCCTGAACGAGTACTTTTACTCCCACCTCAGTAACCCCTATCCAAGCGAGGAGGCAAAAGAAGAGCTGGCCAAGAAGTGCGGCATCACCGTGTCGCAGGTAACCAGAGACCCCTCATCTACATGACTTACAACATTTTCCTGAAGAACATAAAGTAATTTCCTCTCATGTTGGAGTCATAATGCTGAAGTGGACTGCTGCTAGTTTTAAGCTGAATTTACTCCTGGGGGGGAAAAAGTAATTCGGATATAAAAATGTGTATTTATAGAGCAGAGTTGATGACTAAAATATTGTATTCAGTTTAGGAAATGACCTGTTTACTTGTGACCAAGAAAAAAAAATAATTGAATTATTTTTGTTTGCATATTTTTACTTTTTGGAAATATGCACCGTGTATTTTTTGTAAGCAAATAGTGATCAAAACAAATGGATCAGGATGATGTTATTTTGTTTGCAGATAAGTCTTTTTGAATGTATCTACAAATTTACATGTTTTATTATCTAATTCTGTATCAGATGATAACATTGTATCAAGTGATATTTTCAACAAAACTGCTCGTGTAATTTATTTTTAGAACACAAAGATAAAGAGTGTTTTTAATATTTCAAGTTAACTTTCACCGGCGCTCTCCACCATCGTAACAGGTATCAAACTGGTTCGGGAACAAGAGAATCCGATACAAGAAAAACATTGGCAAGTTCCAAGAAGAGGCCAACATGTACGCAGCCCGGACCGCCGTCAACGCCACCAGTGTGTCGGCTCACGGCAGTCAGGCCAACTCGCCGTCAACTCCCAACTCAGCAGGTCAGCGTCGGTGTCACATTTCACAGTATTTTGCTTTGGCGAAAAGGAAGTCCTGCTGAGCTGCAAGTCTGTTCTTCTGTTCTCTCCTTAACTAACCCAGATTCGCCTTGGCTTCTTTGTCTGTCATTGCAACACTCCTTATTCTGCTCTGCCTTTACAGTCTGTCTCATTTTCTGTCTCCCTCGCTGCGTTATTGACCTCTCGGTCTCGTAGACGTTAATTTTTTCCTGCCTCCTGTCCGGTTGACCTCATGTATGCCATTAAGCCGCTCTAAGGGCAAGCGGAGTCTTTTGTCATATAGAGACTTTGCAACTGTATTGGATTAGGACCGGGCGTTGAAATCAAGTTACCTGATGCTCTCTTTACATCTGGGGAGCTGGGGTCCATTAAAGAACGAAGAAGATTCTTTGGGTCTTCCTGCACATCAATTATTACTTCCTTAATGAAACACTAGCAGCATAGACATTTAACAGTAATATAATCTGGAAGCCTTGTTTTAACTTAAACAGTTTAGCAATGACGATCTGTCTCGTTGTTGTTGTTGGTGGATGTTTTTCTTTACCTACTGACCTACAGCGCCTGTCATGGGCAATTTTGTTGAAAAAGATTTCTTATCTGCAGTGTTGTTAAAGATTTGTTCTGCCGGGTTTTTTTGTTTTGTTTTGGTGGGTTTTATCACAGTTAAATACAGTTTTCCAATGTTGATTTTAATTATTACTGGTTAACAAAGGTAAATAAACCAGCCAACTCTGTTTCGAAAAGTATTCAATAACTGCCGTTAACTACATTGAGTTCAACGGCCTGATTACTGTCAGAATCACTAAGTCACTCAAATAAAACCTGACAACGTGAAGTAAGCTGAAAGAGAAACATGTCCATAGAAAGTAATTAGAGAACAGATGAGGCGTGAATGACATTTAAGAAGGGTTCAACATCATACACAAATGGGAAGAATTTTTGAGTAAAATATGTGTTTATGGTTTTAGGAGTCACTGTAATGTTTAGGTTGGCTGGTGCAGAAAGAACTCAAAATAAGCGATAAGATGTTTTGTGACGTTTGATGCTGAATAAGGCAGACAATTATATGGCTTGTTGTTTAGTCTCCAATTAGCAAAGTTACACAGAAAAAAGTAAAAGGATCAAGGTCCGTCATTTCAGCCTAATTAGACAAAAAACATTTCTGAATTTTCTCTTGAAAATGTATTTATTTAAATTCACTTATGAAATAAATATTTTTTTTACATATTTAGCCATTTTGCAAGATAGATCTAATTGTGCTTTTTACAAAACAGTGAGAAAGGTCATTTTAAACATTTGAAAAATAATAGGAGGTAATATGAAAATCCCTGAAAGTTTCCTCAAGATTTTTTTTTATCTTTTGATATTTTAATCCTCTCCAAGGTGATATCTATGTATTTCAACTTTTGACATTATTTAAAGTTTTAATTAAAATTTTGAAAACAATTTCCTATGCTTTTATTATGACGCCAAACACCCACAGTTTACATTCAATCCCATTCAAACTATTACTGCCGGATAATTACAAATACTTGACAGTAGTTGTTGCTGCCACACATGCCGTAGTCCGTAAACCGTTTTATTCATTTTTCCATACAGGGCTAGGTTGGTTTGGATAGCTTTTTCTCTTAATAAATGAGATAATGACATTAAAACTGGGTTTTTTTTGTATCTACTTGGTTGATCTGTGACATTATAACTGTTTTGATGTTCTGAAACATTTAAAGTGACAAAGTCCAAAAAACAAGGAAGCCGTAAGGTTTACTCAGCTCTGTCCCATCCTCTCAGACTAACCAAATTAATGCTGTTTTGCTTGAGCATGATCATTTTAACTCCTTTCTCTGTGCCTTTCTTCTCTTTCTCCCTATGCTGTCTGTCTTCCTCCATGCCTCTCTGTATTTTCAGGTTCTGCTGGCTCTTTTAACATGTCAAACTCCGGAGACTTGTTCATGAGTGTGCAGTCCCTCAATGGGGACTCGTACCAAGGGGGGCAGGTTGGGGCCAACATACAGTCCCAGGTAGGCGAAAACCGGTCAAATTTCCGAGACTTTATCCAGTCATTGACCAGTCTGGGGGTGCCCACGTTAGCTTGACCTACACACTGAGTCCGAGGTTGCCCTTAGCCTCCAGCGGTGCATTAATGTAGATAGCAGCATTGTCAGGCAGCTGAATAGACGACGGCAGACAGTTTTGGAAACGTTGCAAGACTCATCAGCACTCCTGACATGGGTTCACATAGCCACTGGTGCACTGTGGCTCTGTGACCTTGCCCAAGTGGACAGTTATGACCATTACAGTGTTACAACTTTCACAACAGATTAAGAAATCAGCACCCACGGTGGTATCTTTTTGTAGTTTTGATGCTTTTAGCATCGTTTGCGCCACTTCTTTTCAGTTCTGATCAGCTCTGCAAATGCTTTAGGTCACTCATAAATATGCAAAGGGGACAAGCCTTAAATGAGATAAGGATGTCTTCTGGGTTTGCCTTTATATTAAATATTTTAAAAAGTTAGGCATGTTAGAATGGCATTTTATAATGAAGCAAGAAGCTATGCCTATTTCATAGTGAAATTAAGCTGTTACTCTTGATTTAACGCAAAAGCTCTTATCAACTGAGCAACGGCCATCGTCTTCTCAGTTACATTAAGTTCTAGCAAAGTCTTGTCTTTTGTTTTGGTAACATGATATCCCACAGAATTTCTTTTAACACATATTAGGGATTGCAGAGTTCTTATTTAGTTATTTTTTTAAGAATCACAAATAGCAAATCTTTTCTCGTAATTCAATATGATTCAAAGTGAAAAAATAAAGCTGGCAGATAAGCTTGAACAACTTGACAGTTCTGACAGACACCTTCACACACAGCAAAGAGAACTCACTGCAGTCTGCATGCAACTGCTAATTTCTGACACTGATGACTTATTTACCAACAGCTACCAAAATGCTTTAATATTTGGTTTCTCTCTATCATTTTGTCCTTTTGCTTCCTCTGTTGCAGAGCTTGTATGAGCAGCCAGATCATTCAGATTCATTGTTTGTAACCTTTTCTTGTTTATGATAGCCTTTTATTATCAGAGTGACCTTTCCTTGCACATCGCTGTCTTTATTATACAGAGCTTTTGTCTGACCGGGCCCTTTTGTCTGTGTCCCCCGCTGTTCCAGGTGGATACCCTTCGCCATGTTATCAGCCAGACCGGAGGATACAGTGACAGCCTCGCAGCCAGCCAGATGTACAGTCCGCAGGGCATCAACGTAAGACCTGTAAACAATCTCCCTCTGTTCTTCCTGACATACCCTTTGCTGTTCGGCTCTGAAATGATTCCTTTGTGGCAGGATGTGTGTGATAGTGTTCAAATCTGGGTGCATATTGTGATAAGGTACCAGGCAGATCCTCCTAGACTGTTTGACATCAGACAGAAAAAGAACAAAGGAGTCAACCACTTCGCCGATGATAATCTCTCAAAGAGTCACTCAATTTGCTTCTCAAAAAAAAAAAAAAAAATAAAAAAAGCATTGGTATATATATTTCTTGCTGAATCTGAGACGGACCTTTTAATCAGCCAATCAAAAATTGGAACCTATGGCTACTTTCTGAACTATGGCGCCGGACTGAGCGGGACGCTCAGCACTGGAGGCTACGTGTTAGCGTGCAGATCCACGGCGACAGGCTGCGCAGGGGTTGACCAGAATCGATACGACAGTCTCAGGGACGGAAAGAGCGGGGCTTTGGGCGAACAGTCCAAGCACATTGGCCAGATCAGTCATCCACAGGAACAGCAGCACTGACAGCCAAGCCCGCAACATGCCTCCTGCTAAAACAGTAGTGCTAATACATCCAACTTGCCACAATACGCAACAGGCTGGATGCAGTTGCTGTTAAATGTAGAAATTGGCTGTGAGTCATATAATGTAATCTGAGACAAAACCAAGAAATTTGGTGTCTCTCTGTGTGATGACAAGAAAAACCTGGTTTATAATATCATAATATTTACACAAATACTTTAAAAAATCCTTAACATGAAGCAGTTATTCTCACTGCTGCAAAATAGTAAAACATATTTATGATGACAGCTATAATTATGCTTTATCCATCATTATTATTTCTACTTCATACGCCATACAGACACTCTGGCTTTGTCTTGTGACTTGGCTTTGAAAGGAGTGACATTTCAACAAATTAGAAACTGTAACTTTCTAATACCTTAATACAACTTGATACATCTAATCTGGTTCCATATACACATGTACAAGTAATAACAGACAAGTTGCGAATGTTGTGTCTCTTTTGATTGTATTATCTTGTATGCACAATCCAGAAAGCGGCTCTAGATACGTAAAACATTGACTTTTGTTGGCAAATAAAAGAGGGGAGCTGAGACAGTAGTTAAAGATTGATGCATAAATGTGGACAGTCATATATTTTCATTTTCGATTGGATTTAAAACTTCCTCTATCAAAAAGCCTGCTACAGATTTTTATCTGTTGTAATCCTTAGAAGAAAATGAAACTAATAAATCCAAATCCAATTTAGCCAGACACCTGCGTGCAGCAGGAAAAGCCTCCGTATCTAAGACTTTAATATCAAAATAAAAGTTTAGATAAGCACCAAAAAATGAGAACACTTTAAACAAAAAATGCTTGCACAGCTAGTATGAATGAGGTTTTATATTTATAGAACTCAAATGGTGTTTTCTTTTTTTTTTTTTGCTCTGTACAATTTACTGACTGAGCTCTCGTGGCTCACCTCTCTCTCTTTATCCTTGAACAGCAATTACACCCCCTTAAATTGCTGGTGGGTGTCGCCTCACTTGCAGACTGGAAATGTGTTCTTTTTTATTATTTTTTTTTTTATTCTTTTTCTCTCTGAATGAGATGACAGACGGTCTTTACGCAAAATAACAGGGTTTGGAAATAAGAGGCTGCCAAAGCATGTTCCCAGCACTCACTAATAGCGTGGAAATTGCAATTAATGTCCTAAATGGTCCTTAGTCGACCTTTTATCGCGATTTGAGATGGCTTCCGTTTTTAAAGAGCTGCATTTTATTGTGATAATTTATTCTTTTATCAAACATCTCGGGGTATTTTCAAGATACATGAAAGCCCTGTGTGTTCTGTGTTTCATCTCCTCTGTTTATCTCACATTAAGTCAGTCACGTGAAAAGGAAAGTGAGAGAAGTGGCACAGAAATATTTTTTTTAAGGCTTCTTAGCATTTCAGTGATCTGCTGCAGACGAAGTCTTTCATGCTTACATTAAAGTTGAGGATTTACCTCTTGAAACTACTGACAAGAATCACAATCTGCTGAATCTGAGAGACATTTTCCCTAAAGTTATTCCTAAAAATGCAGGCATGTCTCCATTTTTATGGTATCTTTCGGTGGGTCTAAATAAACCTTAAATTTGTGAGTTTAAAATTCCATCCTATATATATTTATGAAGTGCAGCTCATATGCTCTGTATGCTTTTAACATTATCTATGTATTTCACATTGTTTTCGTATGTTTGAAATGCTTGGCTGTAAAATAAATGTCCTCCCTGGTGGACGATAACGATATTGGCTTTGCAACAAAGGAATCAACTTTGAGCCTAAATTTCACATATTCTACTATAATAAAAACACATGATGCTTAATTTCTGAAGGAAAAAATGTAAAGAAACCTGTCAAGCCTCGCTTAGCATTTCAACGTCGGTGCTGCAGTGCACCTATGAATGTTGCGGGAACCAATTAGGACGCAGTCCCATTCCCTGCTGAGGTGGAAACTGTCAGAGTTGGCTATCAGAAGTGAGCTTCATCTAATTTCAGCATTTCCAACATAGCTGGTAGCTTGTAGCATAGTCACACTAAAGGCCCGTCTTGTCTTTTATCTGTTATATTACATCCCTGTAGAGAGCGACTAAGAAAATGCCTAGTATTATTCTTATGCATCAGTTCAGAGACAGCCTGTTGAATCTGTTTTTTTTTTTTTTTTGTTTTTTTGCTTTAGATTCTTTCTGAACAATTGTTCCACTCTCCATTTGTGCCTAAGTGTTTTAGCAACAGACAGGAGCAGGAACAATACAAGTCATAGTTGGCAATATCCAATATACTGTATATATCATATTCAAATTAGCTGTGGATGTAATGCAGAAAAATTGCTATAAAGTATGCTGTCTGTATAAGAAGATAATTGTATAATTCTGAGAATATGTGAACAGCAAAACACAAACTAATCTTCTGTTTTAGGAATCCATAACAATAGGATCACTTTTTGTTCATTTTTCCTTTCTTTCCTTGATTATGTTTTGTAGATTTTGCCTTTAAAGCTCGACATGCTAAATCATAATGTTATTTAATATTGTAAGGACATTTCTAAACGGTTCGAAAATAACTCAAATCTCTGAAAATGTCCATGAAATATGGGTGGCAATACCTGTTCTTTGTCACCTTTTGTTTCCTGTGTTTGTGTCCTTTGTTTCCAAGTTTTCACTGCGCTCTTGTCTTCTCTCGCATTTGCAGACGAACGGCGGCTGGCAAGATGCTCCGACTCCTTCGTCAGTGACATCGCCCACAGAAGGACCCGGGAGCGTCCATTCAGATACTTCCAACTGAATATCTCCATTTCCACACCTCATCCCCGAAAGAATAAAACAAGAAAACATGAACGAACGTTGCTCCTCACAGTGTTAAAAACCAAGGAATTCACTTCCCATATTTCGGCGAGGTCCTGTGAATTCCTAGCCCTGAACGAAAAATGTTTCTCAACCTATAACAACAGACTTTTGGGATATGAATAAGAAGTTTCGCAAGAAAAATCTAATAACATTTCAATCAGCGGAGGGTTTGTACAGCTTTCACATAATAATCAGAGGGCTGGGGTTCCTTATTCACTTGTAATGTTTTCACTCAATATGATGAGATGATCAAATAAAGTAGATGAATAAAACCATTGGTTTAACTGAAAATACTTCATTCTACCTCTCAGCCACTAAGAAGAGTTAAAAAAAATGTCAGTGACCATTATTTGTTTTTGTAAAAATGAAACTTTTGTCTTTGCAAACAAGAGGCACATCTTCTTACATTTTGTTGTCTCTCACCTACTCTATGGTACGCCATTTAGACTTAAATATTGCTCAGTTGTTTACAATGTGTGCTCGATAAAAGTATGTTCATCCTCCCCCCCTCTGTCTCCGGCAAGTCAAAACTGAGTTCTGTCAGGAGATTTTACCTCTAAGGTAACCCTGTGAAGTATGTTATCTGTAAAACAATAAAATAAATACTTGTCATCAAAACAGACAAGCTTGACATCGTTCATTAAGATGCGAGGGATATCAGCGGAAACTCTTTCACGCAGTCTTGACTTTGCTTCTGCAGCACATTGGTACAAAGGCAGATGCAAAAAAATAAAATAAAATCTGCGGTACTGTAAAGCTCTTGTTCTTGTTTTTTAAATCTCCGAGAATTTTTTTTTCACATTACGTTTCGCTGTCTTCTCTGTCTGATGATACCAAAATGCTCACATAACCAAATCAAAACCTTTACATTTCATCTAGTGTGTTATTTCATCAAATATTTACTGCGTTATTTCTTTATCAGCTCATCTACATGGCTCCTTTATAAAAAGAAAAGAATTTTAAAAAGTGGTGCATTGAGGAGACTAAAATATAAATTTCAACAGGAAAAAAAAGTTTGTCATAATTGTTTGTAATATATTTTTTAATACACAGAGACGCAATCCACTGATACAGGGACATCTTTATGTTAATAACAAGAGTTTTTTCCACACAGTGGATCCTGCTTCCTGATTCTAAAGCACAGCTCTGGAGCATTAAGTCACTGATTATCGTTACATAAAGAAGTATGACCTACGGCTCAGCTGATGGACATGTAAAGAAGAGTACATTCCCATTTTGTCGAGCTACGCCTTCTGGAGCACATCACACCTTTGGTCGATTACGTGATTCAGCGGGTTCTTTAGCAGAACTAAAAACAAACACGAAGTTCATTCTGACATTTATGAACAAATGTTAGTCAATAAACATCCAAGATTTGAACATGATATTATGTCAAATAATTGTGTTTTATAAGCAGCCCAACCTTGTTTATAGTTATTTTTTATGTTGTGTGACTTATACTTTTGTATTTGATTTTATTGGCATGCTACTTTTTTTTTTTTGGTCCTCTGTTTTTGTGATTTAGCTCATGAACCTTCGACATGTGTTTATGTGCACCTGTTGTGCTTGACTTGCCTTGTTGCAAAGGGTTTTCAACACATTAAAATAATATGTACTACAGTGCAGGTATAGAACTGCTTCTTTTCCTTTCTATGCTGAGTCCTCATGATGAAATGAGGATGTTCCTCATTAGTGCCTCATTGTTTCTAGAAATGTCTTCGTTCACATGCAAAATGATTGAAGTAAATGGGTTATGCAGACAGGTTCTGCAAGCATTTTTTATGAATGTGCAGTCTCAGGTGCTGAGTTCAAACATTGGTAGCATCCCACTTGTACAACTGTAAGTCTTGTCATAAAATGTATAGCTTTATAGCTTTCCATTTAGAGACGGTCCCTTCCTGCCCCAACATGACTGCATGAGTGAACAAAGCAAGGTCTACACAAAAAAAAAAGAAGAATGAGCAGGTTTGACATGGATGAACTTAACTGACCTGCACAGTCCTGACCTCAAACTAATTAAAAACCTTTGGGATGAAATAGAGCAGATACTGAGTCAGACCTTTTAATCCAACAATTTGGTCATAAATTTGTATAAACACAATCCTACAAAATCTTGTGAAAAGCTTCCTAGAAGAGACTACGCTGTTATAGCTTGTTATATTAAACACAATGTGTTAAGAATGGAATACCACAAAATTCATATGTGTACTTATGAAGGCACTGCAACACTTCAACTGAAATACACCAAAAACAATGGAAATATTGGAGTGCGCTTGTGAAGCTTTCATAGCGGGGCTATGCTATCATTCTTCTAAAGTGAAAGGGTGGCACAGCTACTTTTTCCAGTCCTGAATCTGTTTCTAAAAGATATCGTTTTATGCTTGCTACAGTTTCTGTATGGAACCACAGCTGAAGCCAAACAAAACATTCGCTCTGTCTCCCTTCAGAGGTTAGCTAAGAAACCTGCAGAACAAGTAATGATAAATGAAATGTGATTTGTTTTTATAGTGAGGTTTATGCAAATCCCACCTAAAAATCAATGAATTTGTTTTGTTGTTTGACTGTTGCTAACTGTTGCCAAAAATTATGCAAATTAAATAACATTGACTTTTACACATAAGCTAAGTTCAAAGTTAAACGTATGAAAATAATTTTGCCTGTATGTTTGCAGTTTTTAAAGACAAACATTATTTTCTTTAAAGAATGGAAATACAAAAAACATTGCAACTACCATGTGTGACCTGTGTGTAGCGATGCAACATGGTCCTTGGAATACACCAAAAGCAGTGAATTACTCAAATGTAAAATTAGGATTTTATTGCGTACATTTTTCTTTTTTTTTTCATTCTGCATCATGTCCACTTGAAAAATATAAATGGAGGATTTCTGTTTAAGATAACATAAGTGAACCAGCTTTATTCTCTTTGAATTATTTTTTTAAAATGGCAAAAGTCTCTAAAGAAAAAAGAACAATGTCTGCTAGATGGTGTAATAAATTGTGGTCTAACCTAGATTTTCTATTTAATCCCCTTTATTGTTAGAGGTAACTGATTGCAAAAGAGGCTCAGTATTTCCAGTTGCTATTATAAAATAAAAACAATAGAGCATGTTAGACTGCATCATACTTAGTGGTGGAAGCCATACATTGTGTCTTATTCTGTTTTTAAGCTAAGAATAGGTTTCACTGATTTTTGTTGTCGAGATGTTTTCAAGTTAAAAAAAACTAAATTTTAAATTTTAGGCTGTTTCTGGATTTAATCCAGGATCACTGGATGGAGCAAAGCAATCTGGAGTGAAAGAAAGACTGAAAGACACAAGGCTAACCCAAACCAAACACTTATCCATTAAGAGTTTCTTATTTGGCCTGTTTATGACCAGTGCTAACATTCACCCTGGATCAGTCACAACTGGACACTCCAAGGACAAACTGGAAACAATCAGATGCATTAAGATTCACAGATGCATCTGAAATGTTTAAAGTCTTAATGATGTTGTTATTCTGAATGTCAGTTTTATTATTATTATTACTATTATTATTATTATTACTGCTGCTGATATCTGTATGAAGTGCTTCAAGTGTAGACAGAAAACAAAAAAATGATGATATCCTGTATTCAAATCAGACCTGTGATGTTATCTGGCCGGACAGTTGCATGTCTGCCAGAATTATTTTCATACTAACTGAATATCCTTAATTGGCCAAACAACATGCGGGCGAGGGCGCAAGGGAGCAGTTGGCGGTAAAGTCTGCGGATGGTCACAGGCTTTGACTGCTGAGCGAGTGTGAAATGCCAAAGCCAGACTGCTCCCCTGCACCCCGAGGGTACCGGAGGAGCCAGCCTGCTCTCCCCAGCAGAGAGAAAGAGGGCATCAAAAACAATCTGACAAGACTTCACCCCAAAAACATCTTCTGGCTTGTGCAGCATCGCTCAGCACCATGGTGCTGCGGATGAGCCTGATTATTCCAGCTAGAAGCCCGCAGCTCAGCATCTGAAACAAAAACATGAAGTGAAATCGCTCAAACAGCGCGGAAGTGTTTCATCCTATTTTGAGGGATTTGGTCACGCAGGGTAGTTTTAACACCTCCTTGTTCCCTTTGAGGTGGTGAGAATGTGCAGGGTGATTGAAATCTAATGTTGCTGTTGACATTTGCCTCCCCAGATGACAATGTACTGCTGTTTAAAGGCGGTCTCCATGGAGCAGCACGGGTGGAAGGGCCCAGACACCTTGTCTTCCCTTTTCAACAGCGCCTAGCAGACCTCTCTAATGTGTAGTGACACAACAACCCAGACCCTGCTGCTGCTGGACATGCTGTCCACACGGTTTCCAGGGTGGTCTATCGAAAATACAGTCATTCACACACTGTCACAGGTTACGTCGTACAGTGTGGCAACACAGTTTTCTTTAATAAAGAAGTACATTTCCTCTTCACATGTTTTATATTTTCAGACAGTTTATTTACTGTAGCCTGGCAAATGTGTACAAGAAAAGGCCTGAATATTTAGTTAGAGGTTTTAGTCAAAACCAGAATAATTATTTTTTTTCTACTGGGTAAGAATTTATTTTTTTTTACATTATTTTCATTAAGTTATGGAATGAATGAATGAATGAATGAATTCTAAGACTAGATAAAAAGAATTGCAGAAACGGTTGCACCAAGTAATGTTACAGACTTTAAAAGTGAAGATTGTGTAAGTGTAAAACAACCAAACAAAACTGTTTACTGTAGTGTGATAAATAGACCAAGTCCTCTTTCCAAGATGCTTCTAACATGCAATAAACTAAAAATGACAGAGAGAATAAAAAACTCTAAAGACTAAATCAAACATTAAGTGTTATGGGTAGACATGGTACAATACAATGAAAGCTTGTAGATTTCTTCTGGGTTTGCTTTTTTATTTGTTTTTATGCCACACTTAAATGTTTCAAATGTTAATATCAGCCAATTGTTACCTGCTTAAAGACTGAATTAGTTATTTTAGATGTTAATTTAATATATTCAGAGACAAAATAATTATACAAGCCAACTTGACTCAATGTGAGAACAGAAATGTCCCCCTTGTTGAATCAGAGATTAAATTACATCAACTTAATCAAACACACCCACACCCTGTTTCTCACTGATCTATACAGTCAAAAAATTATTAATTACCAGCACAACATCCTGAACTAGACTTCAAAGACCTTAAAGAGTGACCCATCCAACCTGGATAAGTCTGCTATATTTATACTGAGATACAATTATACATACTCAGACTGAATTTACTAACTGAATAATGTCAGATGGCAAATTGTTACACTTCTTTTATTTTATGGTCTCAGAATAAATATGCCAAACTTTTTATATTTTTTTCATTTGTAAAACTTTTGTAATGACTTGTAACATTTTCTTTTACTTTATAACAATGCAACATTTTGTGTTGGTCTATCAAATAAAACCCATAGAAAAATAATAATGTGAAATGTGTGGTTTAAACACAACAGACACAGCTCAAGAGATATAAACTGCTTTACACAGCACTGTAACCCTTTCTTCATTGATCTACATTTAAAACAATTCAACATTTGAGATTTCATTTTAAATCCCATTTGGTAGTCTTGGTTTTTAATTCCACAGCTATTTCCACAACCTTTTAATAGTAGCTCAGAAAACAAAGTTGCCTTGCAGACCCTGTTTGTTATCCCCGCTAAACCTGAGCCAATCAACACAAAGTTGACACGTTTTCCAAGAGAAGCACGCGCATCCTGACGTTGCTGTAATAAAAACGTTGTGTTAGAGCGCCTCTAGCGGGCGCGGCGGTACACGACAGGCTTCGCATTCCCTAGCTGATGCTCCTCCTCTCTCATCCCGGTGCCAAACCCCTTTGTGGGCTTTGCACCACCACCTTCCTCAGACAAGACCCTTCTTGTGAACGACGGGAAAACATGGCAGAAGTTGACGCTCGGGCCGATAGAGGAAGCGAGGGGATTGTGGTAATTTAATAAGAGAACTTCACAGGAAGTGGACAAGCGCTGTTTAGTTTATGCGCAATCAGAAAACTTTGCGCTCCGTGTAGATTGGTTTTGTCTAAAACTAAAGCGGCAGGCGGGCGTTTCTGCTGCAGAGTTTGCAGCGTGGAAGCTTGTGTGAATAAGTTGTGATTTCCACTGTACTCCTCAGAATAATGTTTATGTCTGACTGTTCTCCTCTCAGATCAACGATGACTGGCCAGGTTACAGTTTAGACCTCTTCAACTACCCCGCTCATTACTCCGGAGATTTAGACTGTGTCATCATTCCACATGGCGTGATCATGGACAGGTACACGACTGAAACTGTGTAGATTCCTGCGGCCTAAGCAAGTTTTCTCCTCACATGAACACCCTCCCCCCCCCCCCTCCCCTCTGCTTGGGTTGCTCTGAGGTTGCATGGAAGGCTTACGTCGTGAACGTTATCTAGTCGTCAGGGGGGAAATCAGAGGTATATCATACACTTTATGTGAGCTCGACCTTCTTGCTTTTCTGTCTTCTATTAAATGCAAACTTTAAAAAAAACTAATGGGGAAAAAACTAGAGGACGAGTTGCAAAACAAAACTGAAAGTTGTCTGTTTTACCTCTGCATTTTCCTCAATCGCTGCATAAAGCCTGATAGATATCTGCTATATTTGATATTTAATGATGTATCTGATCAAATGTACCTTTAAAGTCCTTCAAATGTTTAATGCATAAAAACTGTTATTGCAATTCATAAGTGTAGAATTAATAAAACAATAAGTTTTCTGTTTTTGTTGCTTCCAAAGTATTTAGCTGTGATGTCTTGATTTAACATAACTGTTCCCTGTTCAAACCCCTGCTCCATCTCAGTCACTGTGTTCTTGCCCACTGGTGTTGGTTCAGATTGTATAGAGTCCTCACTTCTGTCAGTCTGCCCCACGGCAATTGTGGCCGTCACCATCAGCGTGTGAATGTATTGTAAAGCACTTTGGAGTCCTCTGACCTGATGAAGCACTATACACATGCAGACCTTGTACCATCTTCTTCTCATGGACTCTTTAGTGATGTAAAATCATATCAAACACTTACTGATCTCTTCAGGATATCTTTCACACAGAGAATGTGTAAGATTCCTTATCCACTTTAAAATAACAGAAATATGGCAATTCAGTTAGTTCAAAATGAACTAAAATGCTTATTGGGAAAAAAAAACTGTACTGTGCTGTACTCCACATCAAAGCTGGGGTCTTTTTAAACGTGTGTAAATATAAAAGTTCAAATGAAAAACTTTGTTCAAAATAGAAGGTGCAACTTTAACAGTCAAACATATAACTATGCTAGAACATATTGTAGGTTCCTAAATTATGAAGCCATAAGCTTGACGCTCTCCGTCCTTCCCCTTCGGTCCACTCGATCACGAAAACG
>CAEGAF010063286.1:0-37873 GCA_903067075.1 Micropoecilia bifurca
ACAGTCACAAAATGTCACCAAAATCACTCTGTCCCTCTAAAATCTTTCAGAAAATCGCAAAAGTGTATTGAATTGTATAGTTTGCTGAATATCGGAATATATGTTGTATCGTGGGCAGAATATCGTGTATCGTATTATATTGTGAGATTATTGTATCACTACAGCCCTAGTAGACTCTTTAATTTGCAACATTTGTTACATTTTCAGATGGTTGGGTTAAATTTCACACTGAAATGTATCAAATGAACCCAAACTATTAGAAAAACTAGTTCTCCTCCTTGCCTGTGGTGGCGCTGCACCCAAAACCACTGAAGCGAACGACACAAACAGCTCTGAAGAAAACAGGAGCGCAACCTCTTTCTAAACTAAATGTAAACTAAAGTAAAGGAATTTTAGCTGTTGTATGATTTCTCTTTTGACTTTGGTAAAACACCATGAGCCATTTCTTCTGATAGCACTAGACCCGCGTGTTTGTTTCGGTTGTATTTATCCAGAATGCTCTGGGTTACAGTTTGATTCCTGCTTTTAGAGAAGAGTTCACTTCAACTGAACCAATATGGAGATTTTTAGGCGAACCAGAATTCATGTTTTTGGTCTGTATCAGAGTTTGATTGCACATTCACGCCTCCCCAAGCAAACTGGTGCTCCAATAAACAGGTTTCTTTTTTGCTGTTTTATTGAAGAAAGACCTCTGACTGTTGTTTTCTGTATTGTAAAACTGAAATATGTGAAGCATAGCATTAGCTAAGAAGAACATTACTATAGAAATTTAAAAGTGGCCTGACAAAGTGTGCATCAGGACAGACCTAAATCAGGCTGAAAATTAGCTAAAATGTTATGGATAGCTTAAATGCTTAAACATAGCTAAAAATTAGCTAAAGTGCTTATTTTAGTTTAAGGCTAATGTTAGCAAGAGGGCTGTAACTAGCATAGAGTGATTAGGATGTAGTTACTACCAGCAGGATGAAGGTTATCACAAACATTTTGACAAACAAATTGCAAACATGAGTACATCTGCTAAAATGCTACGGTTAGCTTTTACCACTATAATGTTTTGGTATCACTATCATGTTCGCTTAATTGACTTATTCCACCTGGTCTGATAAACATACCCAATACATTTTTAAAAGCAGCTAAAATGCTTATTTTAGCTATGAGGCAAAGAATGTGCATTACTATGCTAGTGTAAGACTCGCATAGTAATGCTATGCTAACATCGCAAACTAGCCTGTTGCTTACTGAAAGTAAAATAAAAACATTTCCATTACTAACCTAACTAAATGTACAAAAATTTGTGCCATTGTTACACAAAACAAGACATGATTATTATTTTTGTCATAGACCATAATTACGGTCAAATCTCGTCCAAAGCAACAATGTTTTAAGGTTGATGTTAGCTTAATTCAGAGATTCCCAAACTGTGGGGCGCACCCCATAGGTGGGACGCCGTGCCATTGCAGGGGGAGGGGAAGCCGTCTGGATGGAAAAGAAAAATTATGAACGCTCTATGTGCTAGGTTTTTACCTTAGAATTACCAACTCTCTGTTATTCCTGTCAATTTGATACAGTAGGAGCTTCCACAAGTCCCATATCTGTCCTCTGTCACTTTTATCAGTTAAAACTGTTTAATCCGTTGTTAGCATGTCGTAACCTCTTTTTCCGAGCCGCCTTTAAACGCAACATGAGCGCTACAACACCCGCTGGGTTTGCACCTGTACAGCAGTGAAGGAGACCAGCTGCTGTACGGAGCTACGCAGGTGTCAGAATCACTGCAGAAAAACACAAAGAACTTCGCACAGTTTTTCCCCCAAACTAACAGACTGAGCTGAGTAAAGCGGTTAGATGCAGGTAATGTCAGCTAAAAGATGACTAGCTAATATCAACACAGCACTTTAAGCTTAACAAGTAGCCTTTAGGCTACTGGTGTTGTTGTCTATGTTCAGCTACATACGAATCCCCCCCCCCCACCACCACGTAATTTCAACCAGACAGCCATTTGTAAACCATGGGGGGGACAAGAAGATGTTTGGACATCACTGGGGGGCGCAGAAGAAAAGTTTGGGAACCACTGGCTTAATTTATGAAAACGTCGGTATCACGTTCGGCCATCTTGGATTTTTTTTTGCTCTCTCATGGTAACCAAAACAATGTCAAAGAACAACCACAGGAGGGCGACATAGTGCGGTTTACAAAACTATTAATCCTGCGTAATACAGCATAGAAAAGGCTCCAAATACACGGAATCGGTTTTGTACAAATAAATACAAGTGCAAAAAAAGGGGATTTTTTCTCCTGCTCTAATGTGACTCAACTGGATCCACTTTCCAGTTTTAAAGTTTTATTGATGATTTTCTTTTTTTGTCTCAAATCTGAGCTGTTCAGCTCATATCTGCCCACACATGGACTGACCACCACCACACTTTGTGTCTGATGAAAACCTGTGTGAAAGGAAAACCGGCTGTTTCCTGGCAACGCTTTCTGACAGCTGGTGAAGTGATGAGAGGGAGACAATGATTCTGGATCGATCATCCGTCAGGACTCACTCAGAGGTCACCACACCAGGAATTAACTCAGACACATGCAGCAGGTTCACTGAAGCCATTTCCAGAGTGGAGACACAGAGTGGTGAGTTTGTGGATGCAGAAACAACAACCTGGGTCCACAAACTCACATCTAAAGGTGATTTAGAAAATAACATCAGTCATGTTTCTGCATGCAAACTCTAAAACGTTGAACCCAGAGCAGCATGGTGGGATCACAAAATAACTCCATTTTATGATAGATGATGAACTATGCTTGAAAATTGATAAAGCAGTAAATGTGTATGTTTTTATCATGCTGTTTAATTGCCTTAGTTATGCTTGTACACCAAACCGATGGTTAAAATCACATGGGACTTATGCAGCTTAAGGGTTACCAACTTATCTCAGGAAAATTTATGTGAAGTTTGTGAAAGTCACTTGTTTCAATTTCTGAAAAAAGATTCTTCTACTAATCCTCCCACATTAGAGACAGGATTCACAAAATTACAGTCTTACCAAGTATTTTTTATCTATAGTTTCTAGTACAAATATCTCAGTAAACCTGAAATAAAACAAAGCTGACTTACAAATAATTTTTCAGCAAGATATAGGATCTTGTTTTCAGCAAATAAAATCCTTAATATTGATGGAAACAACCTAATTTCACTGCCAGATTATTTAACTTATAACAAGTTATTTTTCCATGTTATGAATGAAATAATCTGCCAGTGGATTTAGCACTTTTTCATAAGTATTAAGAATTTATTGACTTAAAACAAGCTCCCATGTCTTGTGAAAAAAGCATAAGTTTGTTTTCTTATTTCAAATATATTACAATATTTGCACTAGAAACTAAACAAAAATACTTGGTAAAGTTGTGTTTTTGCAATGTTTAACTTAAATATCTAAATAAATTCCCCCGCATTTCAAAAGGAGGTTTTTATGAAAGACATTAACTTACAAGTTCAATCCAAGAGAAAATGTAAAGCAATAAATCACTGACAGATAAAAGTGAAAAATTTGTCAGCCATATTTTGATCCAGTTTAATTATATATAAATAAAAACAGACCTTATATAGAACTCAGAGGAACACCTTCAGAAATTGGCATAAATCCAGAGCACAGCCTCATCTTGATGAAATCTGTCACTAAGATAGTCTGAGAATCTCACAATTTGCTCTGAGAGTTTAAAATGTTTAGCTTTAAAATATCAACTATAAAAAAACAATTATTCTGATCAAGTGCAGCCAAAATGGTTCTGTGTTTTTCCCCCTAAAGCCTGATGGATAAAATATTACCTTTTACAGTAACAGTGTATTCAGTCAGTCAGTGTTCACTGTTAAAGATAAAACTGAAAAAAAAAAAATTATGGGATATTTTACAAAAATACTTCTGACCAAAATAACATAAATGTCCAGTATTTTTGTCATACTGGACAAAACCCATCCTGATGGTCCACAAACCATTTAGGGAAATATGTTGTGGACTGAAGGTCTCCATTTATTAGTTCTGGCCCAAAACGAACAATATTTCAGAAAAACCATCATCCTCTGTGTAACACATGGAGTAGGTCAGTGGTTCCCAAACCTTAAACCCCCCAGTGGTTCCCAAACCTTAACCCCCCCAGTGGTTCCCAAACCTTAACCCCCCCAATGGTTCCCAAACCTTAACCCCCCCAGTGGTTCCCAAACCTTAACCCCCCCAGTGGTTCCCAAACCTTAACCCCCCCAATGGTTCCCAAACCTTAACCCCCCCAGTGGTTCCCAAACCTTAACCCCCCCAGTGGTTCCCAAACCTTAACCCCCCCAATGGTTCCCAAACCTTAACCCCCCCAGTGGTTCCCAAACCTTAACCCCCCCAGTGGTTCCCAAACCTTAACCCCCCCAATGGTTCCCAAACCTTAACCCCCCCAGTGGTTCCCAAACCTTAACCCCCCCAGTGGTTCCCAAACCTTAACCCCCCCAATGGTTCCCAAACCTTAACCCCCCCAGTGGTTCCCAAACCTTTTCAGTCCAAACATTTTTGGGACCAACATGAATGTACGTAGCTGAACATAGACAACAGCATCGGTAGCCTACAGGCTACTTGTTAAGCTTAAAGTGCTGTGTTGATATTAGCTAGTCATCTTTTAGCTACTTTACCTGCATCCAACCACTTTACTCAACTCAGTCGGTTAGTTTGGAGGAAAAACTGTGAAAAGTTCTTTGTGTTTTTCTGCAGTGATTCTAACACCTGAGTAGCTCCGTACAGCAGCTGGTCTCCTTCACTGCCACACAGATGCAAACCCAGGAGTGTCGTAGCGCTCATGTTGCGTTTAAAGGCGGCTCGGAAAACAGGTTGCAACATGTTAACAACGGAGTAAACAGTTTTAACTGCTGATAAAAGTGACAGAGGACACAGATATGGGAAGTGTGGAAGCTCCTACTGTATCAAATTGACAGGAATAACAGAGAGTTGGTCATTCTAAGGTAAAAACCCAGCGCATACAGCGTTCGTGTTGTTTTTGTTTTTTTCATCCAGACGGCTTCCTGTGCCCCCCCTGCAATGGCTCGGCGCCCCCCTAAGGGCCGCACCCCACAGTTTGGGAACCTCTGGTGTAGGTTGAATGATGTTCTGACCATCACTTTAAAGTAATGGTGAATTAATGCTAAGAAGTTTCTCAACCTCATTAAGAAGAAGAATTCAGCAGGTTTGTTGGCTGAAATCATCCTGTGTTTTCAGCGTTTTCATGTTTTTCCCTTTTGTCTCCAGGTTACTGTCCGTTCTGCACCTGCCTCTTGCTTCTGTGGTTTCTACCAAGAATTCAATATTAATAATAACAGTAGCTCTGCATCAGATGACCCTACAGAGGAAGAGGAGGGGGAGGAGGAAGCGCCTGGGGTCAGCAGAGACTCGACCTCCCCGCCAGGCTCCTGTGTCTCTGCTCTGCTTCTCGGATGAACAATGGTTCCGAAACGAGCCACTAAATATTAGCGAGCAGCTAATAATAATGACGTAATATCCGAAACGAGGCCAGTTCCTCATCAGGCGACTCTAATCGCTGATAATTGTGGATGCAGGAGGCTGGAGGAGGATGCTGCTGCTGCTGCGGCGGCGGCGCCGCGTTGGCCTCTGGAGGCAGCGACTTGCTCCACATACGCGTCTAAAGATGAGGATGCGAGCCTGGATCCTGCATCCACCCAAACAGCTCAGACCTCCTGCAGTGAGCGTGATTTCATCAAATAAAACGCTTTAAACGGTGTCCTACCTCCGTGCTGTCCTCTGTTGGAGGATAGATGAGGAGGCGCAGGTGCAGGGATGCGGAGCGACGCCCAGAGAGACGCAAACGTGAAGCAATCAGTGCGCAAATCCTCCATAATCAGGATGCAAATGGCAAAAATGGGGAAACAGAAACTCAGCGCTCACCTGTTTTCACCGGAATCCGGCTTTTGTACCTGATGTTGCTCGTCATGTTTGACCCGCTTTGCTCCCTCGGTTTCGTCTGAAGCGGCGGCGCAGCCTCGCCTCCGAACCCCGGGACGGACAGCAGGAGGGCGGGCAGAGCTGACGGCGCAAGGCTCCTCCTCTCCGGAGGCTGCAGAGCCGGAATGCGTCGCTCCGTAAGTATGAATAAAACCACCGTTTCATAATCAATGTGAAAAACAGCCAAAAATAAATAACCGTGCAAGTAATCATAGACATTTTTATTTACTAAATATTGACTTTATTTTGATATTTATGCAATTATTTTAGCCCCGTGTTGCAAAAAAGTCCCTTTATTTTCATGTTAGCGTTAGCCTTCGCAGTGGGCGGAGCTAACATTTCTGAGGTAATCTGATTGGTCTACAGATGGAGTCGTTGTCAGATCAGCCAATCAGATCTTACGGTCCCCTTAAGGAGACACGATGAGATTAAATAATTTCCTTGTGGGTTTTATCACGCAAAATATAAAATAAATGACAACAGAAACTATCTGATGACATGTAATGAATTCAGGTTTTTGTGATTATGACATTTAATCTTAATCTCCTTTCTTATTCAGTTTGAAACTACTGTATTATGCAATTATTTTAGCCCCGTGTTGCAAAAAGGTTTTTATTTTCATGTTAGCATTAGCCTTCGTAGTGGGCGGAGCTAACACTTCTGAGATAATCTGATTGGTCTACAGATGGAGTCGTTGTCAGATCAGCCAATCAGATCTTAAGGAGACACGAGATTAAATAATTTCCTTGTGGGTTTTATCACGCAAAATATAAAATAAATGACAACAGAAACTATCAGATGACATGTAGTAAATTCGGGTTTTTGTGATTATGACATTTAATCTTAATTTTTTAATTCAATTTGAAACTACTGTATTTGTCCAAAATGGAAATGAAATATTAACTCATATTATTCAAGTATTTTCATTCAGAGTCGTTTTCTATGGCGGTGCTGTGAGCAGGAAGGAAATCAGGTAGCGGTCAGTAGTCCAACGAATCTGAAGAACCTCTGACTGAAGGAACTGTGGCTGATTGCCTAAGAAAGATAAAATAACAGCATTTATTCCTCAAATTTATTTTCATTTCTCAAGATAAATATCTGTGTTGAGTTTCAAACCTTTTCAGGGTCATAGGAAGGTTATTTGAGTATAGATTACTTGTACATTTAAATAATTCTAGATGTTTTTTTGTTAATTTGAAGAACTTATTGGTTGATTTCAATTGTTGATTTCAGTTGTTATAAATGTTTAAAATAATTAGGAAAGTATGTTTCCCCACACAGAGGATCTCACTGCAGCCAACAGGAAGGAAATCCTACAAGATGAAAACAAAATAAAAACTCAGACTAAACAAAAACATCCTGTTTGGAAAACACTTGATATCTTTGACTAAACTCTGAAACTAACATCCTAAACAGCATAAATGAAAACATAAGCAAAAAAGAACATATTACTTTAGTTATCAACAGATTTTATTTCAGAAAAGTACAAAAAAAGATTGTTGACAGCTAAATACAAGTCTTTTATGGCACATAGTTAAGAAATAATTGTTAACTCAAGAAAAAGGCAAAAAGATGAGAATGGCACATCAGATGGACAGCAGCGCATGAACAAAGATTCAATCTGGAGGGTTGAAGTTAAATAAAGTCTAATATGGATTTTCTTTTTACGAAACGTGTAGTGTAGTCAGTTTTAAACTGAATCTCATACAGACATGATCACAACTGTTTTCAGTCTGCAGGTTGGAACTAAAACTGCAGATAAAAACAAGCAAGTGACTCTGGAGACAGATTCTCTCCATATTAACGGAGTACAGTTGGATATTTTTGTTAATTATTCAAGTTCTGCTGAACTGAAATGAACCAGATAAAACTGCAGGCAGCAGGACTGAAGGCAAAAAGAGGCTGAAAGTTCAATTAGGCACAAAAGTTAAAAACTGACATCAAAACAGACAGAAACTGGCAGTGAAAGTAAGATTCAAACATAATGTAAACTTTAGTGACGACGTCTTTTAGTACCGTTTTCAATGGCAGACTGACAGACAACGTGAGGCTAATTAACAGATAAACGGTCATGATAAGTCATCTTTTTTTAGAGAACAATAAAACAGAACAGTGTGGTTCTCCTGGTGGATGGATGCTTAGCGGGAGCAAACAGAGGCAGAAGCAGGTGATGAAGATGATGAAGGTCCAGGTGTGACTCCTGGTTGGAGGGTTTCTGTGAATATGGCGGACGCTTCCCTTGTTTCACTCGTCAGATTTCAGCTTCATCTGAGCCTGCATCTGGGCGAGCATCTCCTGCATGCGCCGCAGCTGCAGAGACACGGCAAAAACACCCAGAAAATTAGAAATAACACATGAAAAACAAACATTTAGAAGGTTTTCAGCTTATAACATACAGCTAAAGAAGTATCTTTCATAAATTAACTGTGCAAAAGCCATATAAAACTTATATGTATATTTTTATTATTTCCAGATGTAATGACATCAGGAAAGCGACTAAAGTGTGTAATTAATGTTAAGAGTATTTGTTAGTAATTATTAAACAATTGCTGCAATAATTAAATAAAAGCTCAAATAACAAAACAAGAGTTTTGGTGACTTTTTAAAACATCTGCTGCCATCTTGTGGCTGTGAACATCAACTTCACAAAATACTATTTTCCTCTATTGTTTTAGCTTGTACTAAAATAACTTGTTTCTTCTTTGTTTAATTATACCAGCAGAGAAAATAAAATATGATTATTATCTTAAATAAACCTATTTTCTTTCATCTTACATTTTATTTTGAAAAGCTTGTCTTTTTGTATCATTTCCTCCTGTGTTTTATTTGTAACCTTTACCTCAGAATCTCACAGAAATACAACTTCCATACTGTTAGCTCATTTGACATGCACTGAAGAAATGCTTAAAATGTACATCAACAAAGTACAACATGTTTATTTATTAAAATATCACCTATTGTAATAAATAGATCCTCTCACCTATAAGATTATCTATTTTTCTAGAGATTGTAATGAATAATATTTGCAATAATTTAGGTGAAAAACTATAATTCAGTAGAAAATTCTGTATTCTTTTCAGAGCTGTAAGGTTTTTACACCATCAATGCTCCCTCCAGTGGTCTAAATTTATAATAATCACTTTTTATAAGAGATTAAAGGTGTAACTGGTACTATAAAACACTAAACATTAATAATTTATTACTCTGATTATTGTACATGGGTAGATACACTTACCTGATTTTTTTCCAGAAGTTTAGAAAAATGCAGTTCAACTCTATTAATATTAATTTCTTGCCATATTTAAATCAAATACTATTTTCACAAAAAAAAGACATAAAAATGCCCTTTCTGGGAGAATATCTTTTTGCACACTGGCGAATCAGCTGATGGTTCGGATTGTGAACTGACAGATTTTTATTACAACATTGCGAGTTGAAAACCTTTTCAATCTCTTATTTGAGCTCCTATTTAATTAGCGCAGCAAATAATAATTAAATATTATTTATTAACTAACCCAGTTAACCCAACAGAGCTATTGAATCCGTTCCACTTGTTACTCTTTGTAGTAACTTTAGATTTCAGGAGCAGAGGAAGTGCAACAATTACAGCATGTGGAGAAAAGCAGCAGCTCTTCTTGCCGGCGCTGAGCCTGGAGGTCACTGAGGTCACTGAGGTCATTCCCACCATGAAGCCCAGCAAGGACATGCAGGGAGGAACTGATGCCATATCCTGTCGCCTCACCGCTTACAAACAACCGTGATTGAGCCCCAAGAGGCCAATCAAGAGCAATAAGACAACAACATTTAAAAGTTAGGATGTTTTCCTTGCTTTTAAATACAAGGAAAAAGGGAAGAAAAGACGATAAATGATCCTAAAATAAATTTTTATAAAAAAAGAAGAGTAAACTTCTTCCAGAGATTAATCTAATAATTTTTCTTGAAAAAATTTCTGTAATTGAGAAATCGAACACTTGCTAGAAAAAAACCTTAGATATTTTCAGATTAGTCTCAGAAATTCAAGAAAAAACGTGTCAATTTCTGATATTGAAAAGTTGAAAAACTCATAACAGAATAAAAATAACAGAATTTTCTGAATTTTTCCTAGCAAGTTTCCGACATTTGAAACTCAAATTTTTGAGAAAAACTTTTGAAATTTGCTATAAAAAAAACTTAGAAATTTAATCTCAATACTTCTGTGGTTTGTCAATCAAATTTCAGACTTTTCAAACTTTTCTCATTTTTTCTATTGCATTTCTGAGATGTTGTGGTAGAAATGTCCTCTTTTTAATTTATAGTAGCAGTCAGACTCTGCCGTGAGCAGCAGTGCAGAGAGACTAGAGCTCAGCTTGTGCAGCTTCTTTTGATCTGATTTTACCTCCAGCTCTTTCTGTAGCAGAATCTGGTCTTTATCCAGCACTTCCTCATCCACAGCTCTGCAGGGAGAAAAACAAAAAAATGAATGTAATTAACGTAGATTAAGTCAGGTGAGGGTTTTCTGTCGATCTGATCAGAGTCTCACCTGCCGGCTCTCTTCAGTCTCTCGGACCGGAAGTTCTCATAATGCAGATCCTGAGTTACTTCCTGCAGGTCTTGCATGTGGGTCCTAAAGCAACCAAACAGTCAGACAAGCTTCGTTCAGAAGCTTCAAGAGGCGTCAGAAGCTCTTGAAAAGCTTCAGATGGCCACCAGAGGGCAGCACCGTCCTGCTTCAAGCCATTTTCCAAACAGGACCGGCTCTGTTGGTCACGTCTTACTCTAAAAAAGTCCAGAAAGCTACCAAATTTTAAGGAGACTCACACAAGCATGGTGCGTAGCTTCAGGAAGTCGTTGTGCTCTGGGTTTTCCACCTCCACCACCCCCCAGGGGTACAAACGGCCCCGAATCTTCTTCCCCTTCACCTCAATCAGCTGGTTGGACCCGATCACAGCAAACGGGATGCTGGCCTGCAGGAAACACGGTGAACGTCAGCGTCTGCACAGACAAACAAAGAGGAATATCTTGATGATGTTTGTCCTCCCACCTTCAGCACTCGGGTCTGCTCCTTGAACTCCTCGTCTTCATCAGAATCCGCGTCAGGAAGCTGGTAGATTTTGATGCCGTGTTCGGCGATTTCATCCAGGATCTGATGAGAGTTTGACAGGAAAGCAAACCGTGAGGCTGCAGAGCAGAAACAGGTGGAAACAAACACAATCCATCGCTACCAAATGTACCAGTGACTGCCAACATTTATTAGTTAAAAACAACATTAAAGATAATAAATATTGATAAAATGTATCGTCTAAATCCTATGACAATAAATGAAGCAACAATTCGACTGAAGAACATATTAAAAACGTTTGACATATTTTTGAACTCAACATGTTGTAGAATATTTATAACATTTAAAGATTAAATCTTTGGAGGATCCGTCTGTCTTTACACATCTACAAAAAACTGAAATTTAGGTTCATTCCTTATAAAACAGGCCAAGTTTGGTCAAGATAACAGAATCTCAGGAACTAATAACATCTGGATTTATGAAAATAAAACAGCTGAACTTTATTTACTGATTGTGGAAGTTCTCAATGCACTGCATTTTCTTTAAGGGTATCTGGGTAGAAGGGGTGAATATATTCTTGATTTTTAAATCTTTTCATGTTCTCCTTTCACCTTACAATCCTGCTCGACCTTTTGTGTTGAATATTTTTACAAGGCATTGCGAATAAGACAGACTTTAAAGAAACTGAAGAAACACATAAAATTAAGAAAGTCATAAAATTACACAAATAAAGTAATAATAATATGAAAATAAAGTTGTACAAGAATAAAGTCGTATTACGAGAATAATGTCAAAATAATATTGCTGCTTTTTACATTTTCTTAGTAAGGCCCTAATTTTTTGTCGTATTGGGGAAACAGAATCCATTTCTATCAAACGGTTAAACTAACAGCTCCAGCTTTCACTCGCCAGGTTTAAAAAGGAGATAGTAATTTCCAGGTTTGTGTAAGAGTTGTTGTTGCAGCAACACTTTTAATTAAAGCTCTTCCATGGAGGAAAAAGGCAGGAGAGCAAAGCAGCAGACAGGTGAAATAATAACAGTCTGTGTGTGGATTCAAGCTCTTAATAAGTACGGGAAAAAGTTGCTCTGCCTCCTTCTTCTCCTCCGGCCGGTAAAGAAACAAGTAAAAACAACGGAGCTTTCTTCTCTGCTACCGCAAGTACAGATGTCACTATTTATTATTACAAACATCAAAGCTGCATTTTTCTTTTGTTTTCTCAAGAGCAGAATTTTTCATATTCACAATGTAAGCTTACATGAAGGAGCCAAGAAATGCAGAGTGTTGTTTTAGGGGGACTTTCATGTGCTGGCGTACATAATGGGACAGTAATGAGTCAACCCGGAAAGCCAGCGCAGATCGCTGGTTGGAGTCCATGTTGTGGCGGCGGCTTGTTTTCTCAGTGGTGTGTGTGGGGCATTGTTGTGGGGCAGATCTAAAAACAAACAAGCTTTGCAGGACTCAAAGGAGAGCGTGACACCGGACCTGAGCCTCCTCCCCCCCCCCCTTTGGTCATGTACGCACAAACACCCGACGTACAGAAGCGATGTACATGGCGGCTGGATAAACACGACAGCGGCGAGGCGGGACACAAAGAATTTAGGGAAACTGTACAGTCAGAGGGAAGAATAAACACGCAACACAATGACGGGGAAATGCGAGGCGCGCGACACATCGAGGCGGTCAGTAAGCAAATAAGATGAAGAAGAATTCAAATCATGAGATAAAATGAAAAGAACTAAAAAAGCAGATAAAACTGAAACTTGCTCAAAGGAAACTACACTTAAAAGTTTACTGGGTCATTCCTGAAGCACAGTTTTGTAGTCTGTCATCATGTTTGCAGCCCCTCCTAATCCAAAATGTCTGTTTACCAGAATTATTCTGCTCCGTAACTTGTGCTTAAAACAGCCTGACACCTGTAATCAGAGCCTCTCGTGGATCATCAGCTGCCAAAATCACCGCCTGCAGCAAATCCCTGTTGTCTCCTGCTGATTTAACCGTACACAGTGTAGACCTCAACGCTGCACCAGACTCTCCTCAAGGGAGCGAGAGAACGAGCAAGCTGTGTATTTTAGTTGGCACCTGCATGCTGGCAGTGGAAGCCATTTTGATTTTTATGACTATCCTGCTGGGCAATAACACAACACCGGCCCCAGCACGCCTCCTTAATGTTGTTATGGTTGGCTGTACGGGTCCAATCCGCGATGTTCAGGGGACAAATCGACTGTTACGCCGACCGGGTTCCTTCAGATATTTAATGCAAACATTCCTGACTTTTCTGGACTCAACTTGGCATTAGGAAAAAAATTTAAAAAAATAAAGTTCATCATGATTTTAATGCAGATATTTCCACAGTGAGCAGCAAAGTTTAGAGAAAGAGATAGAAAATAAGTTAAATAGCTGTAGGACACGAAGGAGGAAGGAAATGAAGGACAGACACAAGGAGGGAAGATAGGAAAGGAGAGAAAGAAGGAATGACAGAGAAATCAAAGTTTGGACAAAATAGAAGACAGGCAGGAAAGAAAGAAAGGAAAGTAGGACAGAAAATAGAAATGAAGGAAGGACAAAAAGAGGGAAAGAAGGAAGGTACGAGCAAGGAAGGAAGAGAAGAGAGGAAGGAAAGGACACTAAAGAGGACAGAAAGGATGCAGGAGTCAAAATCAGAAAAACAGGGTGTAGGACACAAAAGAGGAAGGAATGAAGGTAGAACACAAGTAAGAAAAGAAAGGAGAGAAAAAAGGGAGGAAGGAAAAAATTACACCAAAGAGGAAAGGGAGTTAGGAGTCAAAAGAAGGGCGTAGGACACAAGATAGGAAGGGAAGGAGGCAGAAAGGAAGGACAACATTTAAAAAATGAAACAGATCCATACATAAATTTTTAATATTGTCATTTTATTTTTTCCAAACCTCTCCAGGAACCAAACACTCATGACTTTACTGCAGTGTGGATCAGTGGAACCAAGTAAATTTTGGAAACCAAGCATTTTTTTTAGTTGCGGTGTTTCATCATGTTGAGGTTGACTGAGGCTTACCAGTTAGAAAATGGGTCAGGAATTTAAACGCCACAAGTCACAGCAAACATGGATTTATACAGAAAAGCAGCAGGGATCAGACCGTTATAGAAATAGCAGCATTAGACATACTGCAGTGGTTATGTGGCCCATTTATAGCAATACCTGCAGGCCTATACATAGGTATAATTACACAGAGGGATGTGGTGGGACAGCAGCGAAGGTTGAACCAAAACCACCAATCAAAACAAGGTGCAGAACCGCCATTAAAGGGATCAACGTTTTCACCGCGTCAGCCTCAGATGGCAGGAATGTTTTTATGATTTGTTCAATTTCACACAAGCAAAGCCACAAAAACAAGTGACTCAAACACCTGCTACACAATTTTCACAGGAGGAAAACATGAAGCTGCCCAGGAGTCGAAACGCTGCCGACACATTTGCATTTGCACAGTTTTTCTCACGTGCCTCTGGAGGACAGAGCTAATTCTCCTCTGGGGTGGCAGGTTTGCGTGTTTCCACAAAACCTAAACTGCAACAATACTTGGAAGTGTACAAAAGCATTCCAAGAAAATCAACAATGCACACACAGGGGAAAAAAAACAAACAAAACAATTAAATGCATGTTGGTAATAATCTACCTAGATTGAAAAGAGAATTGAAAACTTGCAGGAAGCAGGTTGAGGACACTTTGACGTAATGTTTATGTAACGGAGCAGCTCCCTGCCAGCGTCCTTAAGAAGCGTATCTGATCAGCTTCGAACCAGCAGAACATCTAAATCCTTGAAAAATCCAGCTTCTTTACACAAGCGGCCCTTTATCACCCTCTTTTAAATAATATAAGTTTGGTCCAATCTGGTTATGAAAGGAAACAGTGTTTTAAAGCAACAGTAACTAATGATGGACCAACTGGTGGGACAGTATGTGGGTTTGGGGCCCTGTTTTTCCAGGGCTGAAGAATTTATTAAAGGAAAATCCCAGCCACTGTGATTGCTCTGTGATCCTAATAACATTCCAGTTGATGCAAACAGCTGCTTGCTCTTTGCCTCGCAAAATAAAAAATAAAATCCTCTCTGCCACGTTACAACCAGAAACGCTCTGTGGCTTTCATACGACTGCATGAAGTAGAAGGAAAATGATAAACATGCACAAAAAATGCTATTTTCATCTACAGAAACGAATGTTTGCTTCCTTCTCCTTTTAAAATGTCTCAAAATCAGTCAGAGAGGAAACAGAGAGTCTGTAAAAATCAAGTTTTTTTGAGTGTATAGCCACAGAGTCTCAGTTGAATTAGGTCTGCTTGTGGACTGCGTCACTCTTACACACGACGATGCCTTGATCTCAAACCAAACAGTTCATGTTTATGATCATCCTGCTGAAGGAAAACCACACACCTTAATTTTCCATCACGCAGGAATTGACTTTTCAGTCAACTTTTGAACCAAAATTGACCAAAAAGTCAGATTTTGGTTTCATCTGGTGAGATCAATGTCTTCCACATATTTGTAATGTCCCTACAAATAAGAATGAAAACTTTCTTTCAACTGTGGTTTGCTTATTGCCTCTAATCCACAGAGATCAGACCAGTAGCAGAATCTGTCAGACAACTTTAGCTGAACTCAGTAATTGAAGCTTTAGATCCTATTTTTAAGGACAGATAGCATTGTATGTCATCTACCCCACAGTGACAATAAATGTTATGTCTAGCGATGATCCTAAATGTCCAATGAGAGCAGGATGGGGCCTGCAACAGATCCTTGAGTTCATTTGTTCATTTCTCTTTACAGAGAAACGTCCCTCTGTTATGCATGATGGAAACAAGAGAAGAGCAGAACATTTAATGTCGACATACAACTCGAGTCTCTTTAGGAGGAGGTGATGAACCATCAGGTTAAATGAAGCCATCAGGTCTAAAAGTATCGGTAAAATCATTCTGCTTAAAACCAGGATGGACTTGTCATTTACACACTACAAGGTTTGAACCAGTAAAGTTTTCTCCAAAACTTCACACAGAAAAGTTGGTTTAGAAATTGGTCTAAACTCTGAGAAGACTTAAATATTTTATATTTGAAGAGAGGATGAACTATAGCGAGCTTGGAGCAAAGACAGAGAAAAGTGATGTAATTATCAACATGTTCTGACAACTTGGAAAACTTCCTACAGTTTTCTGTGATTCAAAGTATACAGAGTAAAACTGATGCAAATACAACCTAAATAAGAAAGGCCACAGTTCAGAATATCATCTGGAAATTAACTGGAAAATCCTTTACTAAATGTATCTTCTTTCATGTAAACTCCCCAAAAAAGGTAAAAATAAACAAAGCACAATTTGGTGTATATTTTAGCCTTTTAAAGTTTAAAATACTTTAAAGGCCTAATTGAACTAGTTTTCTATTAAAACTAGAAAACTAGTTTTTAAATAAAGAAATAATACAGTTTAAGAAAATCAAATATAAGCTGAGAAGAACACCAAGCCATGCACTAGTAATAGTAAAAAAGGAAACAATATTTCATGTTTAATTACAAAATCAAAGGCCAGGCAAAGAGGAGAAAAGAAAAGCTTATTTCTTGCTGGTTCACCATTTTTTTCCCCTCTTTCAAAACTTAATTTCTAACCTCAAAGATGGGAACAAACACTCGTCTCTTAGCAGGAAAAGCTTTTCAGCCAGTCATCTTTCTCCAGCCTGCAGAGAGCCTGATGAGAGCGAGGGAGACCCAACAATACCTGAACCACAGGCGAGGGGAGCAGGGATTTAGACTTCAGACAAAAAAAACCCAACACGTTTGCATGCACCAACCTCTGCCTCACTTTCACTACTATAATCTGGCATTAATGGTGAAATGGGGACTAGATGGTGAGTCTCTGTAGCCGCAGAAAGTCACTGATTTACCAGAACAATTTGGCAATGGAGGAAAAAACCAGGCTTGCATCTCCAACCTACATACAGAGATGGACAGAAGACCCAAACACATTGTATTTTATTCAAATGAAAAATATAAAGTTGCTAAAACATTACGCAGGAGTAAAAAAGTATTTGGTTTAAAGGTTATTCAAGCACTAGCTAGTCAAAAAAAGAAGAAAGAAAGAAATTAAGCTTTTAATTTCTAAAACGGATGTAACCAGACAGACCAGAATATAGTTATGTAGAAATCTTGGTACTTAATTTATATTAATAACAATTACAAAATAACAATATCAATTCATTTCAATAAATATTATTTTAGCGTTATTATTATTATTAATAATAACATTATTATTTTATTTTAACATATACTGCAGGTCTGTGTCTGATGAATCTTTGGTTAAAACAAGCTTGTTCTTCATTCAGTGAAGTTACTCAGTGGGTCCAGAAACACTAATCCAGAGTAGTGAGGGACACTTACAAAAATTACTCAAGTAAAAGAAAAACGTACAAAATACTGATAAACTATTTTTTCCCAAAGGTTTCTCTAGTACATGTAACCAGTTACTTACTACCCAACTCCATCTACACAGCATTCTGTTGCACCACCAATACAATTTCTTTCTGTACATGACATTAAAAAACACAAATACGTTTTTACTTGCAGGAAATAAATTAATTTAAAAGTAAAAAAAGCTGCATTTATGGGCAGTGAGTCCCAACCTGCTGCATCTATAAGCAGCAGAAAGTGGGGAGGAAGTTTAATGGTTACTTGAAGGCATCACATGAGTACCATTGACACACACACACACACACACACACACACACACACACACACACACACACACACACACACACACACACACACACCTATTGTCTGAGAAAAGTATTTGTACAGTTAAGACCACCCACCTCTGTGATCAAAGAGCACAGACACAATTGAGCTATTCATGTAATCTTGTATTTAGGTGAGACTTTAAGAGGGGAAGCAGAGTGAATATAGGAATTCAACCTGACCAATATTTTAAACTGGTCTCAGAGCTACACTACTAAATACAACAGATATAATCGACTGTTTAGCGGCGCTGCCCTTCAGCACTTTCTCAGAACAGAGCACCGTGTGTAGTGGAGTCGCTCTCTCCGTAAGGGAAAGCAGATATTTATTGTTTTAAAATCAGCGGAGATGTGAAGCAAGCCTGGGCACAATGACCGCAGGAGAGCAGGAAAATAAATATATCCGCGTGTTTCAAACACTCACAGGAAAACGGCCAAGCACAAGAGCAAGGGCGCAGAATGAAGTCATTCCTGCTTTCATTTCAGCTTCGCAAGAGAGTTTACAATCTGAAAACTGGTACAACAAATGCAAGGAGTGGAAGAGCTGCTGAAAAAACATCTATGAGCGATAGATGCAGAAACATCTCAAAGAAAGTCAAACTCACTTACACAAAGGAATGAACATTAGCCAAAAAATGTAATTCCTAAAGAAAGTGTTTCTTCACAGAGTGCTGTAATCAAAACAAATTATTTGAAAGTTAAGTGGAAGGAAAACATTGGAGGGGAAAAAATCCATAAACAGGGATAAACAGTCTAAAGAGGCCAGTTTGAGTTTGTGGACAGAGGAGACTATGAGGTCGAGAAGATGGAGGAAATTTTAAATGTTGAAGTGGATGGAGTAGAGCTGACTGAGGAGGAAGACGAGTGGATCATCTCCCCCCAAAAAATGTGTTGAATGTTTGGAAACATCTCGGGTTCAGCAAAAATGGTGGAAAGAATCACCATGGATGTGAAGTATTTATTCGCTCTTTTTCTTTTAAAGGGTGCAGGAGGTAAATGTCATCGTCCATTTATTGCCATCGAGTTAAGCTGATCAATACGTCATGATATGATTTTAAGTATCAGTATCAGTCCATTTTAGACACCGTTTTGTTCAAAGTATTAAAAACTAACACATAGCTACAGTATTTGTGAGATACAGCCAATTTTCCATCATCACACAGAACAAACTGAATTTCTTAAATTTATTCTAAAGGTGGGTTAACAACCAAATGCGTCCAACGCTTCGAGTTTGACGCATGTCCACTTTGAATGCAGACGCTTGGCATTTTTCTCTACACTTAGCGTCTCTCGTGTCAGTCGCATTTAATTTACATTCAAAGTCAACGTAGAGGCGCGTCAGACATGTCACAATCTTGCACTAGACACTCCTGACGCATCAAACGCTCCAATATGCTTCCACACAGACTTTGAATGTAAACCAGACGGGTCAAACAAAACATGTTTGATGTGTTCCGATTACAATTTTTTATCAAATTAACTTCCTTTTCACCCAGCGTTCTGCTTTGGGGCGCAGGATAAAACTCGTATGACTAACAGCTCAAACCAGACAACTTTATTTGTTACTCACTCTGCAATTCCTGTCTAAACCTGCTGTCCTCCCAGCTGAAAAAAGTAATACAGTTAGAGACTTAAGCCCTATACAGGATATGACTTTAGGGTCCCAGACTGAGAGGATCAGCCTCTCAATATACCCTCCTCAGGGGCAATTTATAAACCAGGAGCATAGCAACCCCGGAGAAGGAAATTGGCATTAGATAGAAGGACAAAGCAAAAAAACGCTTTGTGAGGCAGTTCCAGGAGAGGAACGACCGAGGAAAGCACAATTAAGGGGAGGAGAGGCGAACGATGGGAGAAATGTTCACCCCGCTCTGAGTCTGAGCTGCACAGGCTGGACGGTTTCGTCTTCTCAATGGAAACAGTCTGGGCACATTACAGGAAACTTATATTGTTCCATACAAGCCGTTTCCCTCATAATAAGAGAATGGACAAGCATTGAGGAAAGCACAGGGGAGCAGGGATTTATTATGAGACGAATGGCTCCAAACTGTGAGAAAGTGCCAGCAAAACACAAACTAATAAATTGTGAGGGCAAAAACACTCAGAGTTATCCATCATCTGAGGGTTTCTGCTTCCTGGCAGGTTCTTGGCTCCTACAGGTCCAACCTCAGAGGAAGGTCTGATGTCCTGCTTCATTAAACACCACATAATCAGCCACATAATTCACCCAGAGGTGGGCAGAGTACACAAAAATTATACTCAAGTAAAAGTACCGTCACTTCAATATATCTCTCCTCAAGAAGTAAAACGTAGTCCTCAAGAAATTTCTCAAGAGATAAAGTACGGAGCAAACGATCAAAACAACATATAATATTTAAAATCAAATATAAAGTAAACAGGATCTGATATGAAGTTTTCCACTTTGATTCCTCTGATTCAAATTTTTAGACAAAAAGAGAAATCTTATAAAAATTCCTCTTTTTTTAACTCATTTAATTTGAGTCAAATTTTTCAGTTGCTTGTTTTGTTGCCGAGTTGTTAATTTTGTTTATCAAAATGGGTCTCTTGTATCAGATCTTGGATTAAAAAAAAGTTATGTGAAAATATTGATATTTTAAGGACCAAAATGAAAATAATTTATATAAAAATAATTAAAATATAGCAAAATCAGGCAAAAATAAATATTTTTCCAAATCTTTTTATTGTGATATTAAACTTATGAAACTTTAACAAAAACCGCATGTGTGAATTTTTGGTTAAAACAAGCTTGTTCCATCACCCAGTGAACTTAAAATACGCGTACTACTTATTAATAAAGTTACTCAAGTAAAAGTAAAAAAAAATACAGAGATGGAAGGAATAATCTGCGCTCATTAGAGACATAGCAAAATTTCTAAATGAAGATTTGTCAGTTAAGCCTCTAGATTTCCTTTGATAATGACTTTCCAAGAAACTCACAATCACTTGAAAGATTTAAAGATAAAGTGTGAGCTCAGAAAGGAAAACAAGACAAAAACATTTTATCTGTAGGTGCAGATAACAGAAAAAATGGGCTGCTCAGTCCTCAGTGGTATGGGTTTCTGGGAAAAGATGTGAGGATTTCTTAGAAAGTTTTGTTTAACTCTGGCTAATTGCTGCTTGGTGTGCAATAGGAAATGTCTGTTAGGGAAACATTTAGTGGAGCTTTGGACAAATTGATGGGCAGATAACCTCACAGATAGAAACTGCAGCACTTTTATTTGAGCTGCTATGGTTACATGTTTACCAGAGAAGAAAACACATAAGAGGGGTGTAAAGACAAATGTCACGTCCGACTTCTAGTCAGGACACGTGACCTGCTCCAAGCTGCCAGGCTCCAGTTTGTTTCTGGGACTGAGTGGTGACAGGAAACATGGGTTTGTTCATGTTTGGTGCCAGAGGAACACTTAAAAGGTCTAGGAAGGTTACACCATCAAACAACACAGCAGCCTAACTATAAAGTCATTTTCATCACAACGGGGATGGATTTCTGTTTTCATTTTTTAAATGGCTCCCACAGGTAAAAATAACTTTAAACAAAAAGCATAATGTGTAATTTTTATGTCTATGTCTTTTGATATGTTCATAAAAGTTCACATTTTTTTAAAAAAAAGAGACAAAAGGCTGTCACTTTCATGGCCAACATGAGACAACTTAAAGAGCCTCAGTGATAAGTGAGGGAGTTGAAAGCAGAAAGTGAGGAAAAACGAGGTGGAAAAACAGAGAACAAAGCAGCGGGCTGCCTAGTCTGACGCCTGCAAGGCAGCCGACTGCAAAGGCAGGAGAACAGACAGACTGGCAGTCAAAACAAAACGCGAAACATTTAAAACCTCAAGTTATGACTGCATGATTTTAAACAAGCTGTCCACAGTCGCCACATGCTTGATCAGCAGAAGGGATTGTTGGAATGTCAACAACTCGATCAAATTGACCTGGATTCCTTAGATTAAACTTGATGATCAACTGATTTTGATTTGGTACTTGAATGTGACAATAATTTACGATTGGGTTATAACTTGGCATGAATTGGATCCAGTTGTCCTTTAGAAAGACATTACATTCGATGCCGTTTGGTGCTGAATGAAAAAAACTGAACTAGGATGGGAATCAGTTCATAGAAGATGCTGAAAAGGAAACTCAGAAGCAGCGAGACACACAAGATTATGAGTCAAAATCATTAAGAATGGGTTAAAGTTTCTCTTTGGGGTTCTTTATCAGCTGCTATTTGTTTTGTTTTATCTCTTTCTTCATCACACATGATGTAAACAGCAGAATGCTGAGCAATATTAAGCACCACCAACCTTGAAACTCACGACCACTAAACACCTTGCAGCTACGATAAAGCAGAGAATCAGAAATGTTTCCTATAAATGAATTTTTAAGTTATTTGAATCATTTTGGGTAACGTTTTAGCCCTATTTATAAAGATACTCTCAACCTCTTATCGTCAGCTCTGCATGACTTACAGGAAACCTCCTGGTTATTCCACCAAATACTGATTTCTGAACATTAGTATTGTTGTTTCTAAATGAACATGAACTTGTCTTCTTTTTTTTCTTTGAGATCTGAAAGCACTGCAAGATGAGAAAACTTCTAATTTTCTGCAAATAAATCAAAAATTTCTGCTTGGAATTTCAGAGACATGTCAGTTCATTTTACTCAAACCTATAAAAAGTCAAATCAGAGAAACTGAACATTTAATTTTTTCCAGAGCTGAATGCAAGGATTAAGATGGCTTGGAGGATTGAACTTAACTGTGTCATGCCCCTCAGATATTTGTTACTCATTAGGGATGAAGTAAGGAAGCAAATGTTTCTGCTGCTACTTGCTGGGTTAATTTATACAGGTATATTGTAGGACTGGGCCAGTCTGAGTGGTTGCTTTACTTATAAAAACTGTAAGAAACCTAAAAAAAAAAGACTCATGTCTGCAAGAACATCATTTGTGTGGAGGGCTAAAGAAGCAGGAAACCCTGTTAACTAATAATGAATATGTGAAGTTATGATCTAAAAACACTCCCAAGTGTCCATAAAATAAGGTGTTACTACGTCCTTCTCCTGTGGACAGCAGGAAGTCGAGGAGCATGCAGGCAGGCAGGCAGACACCTGGGTCAGCTCCAACAGGAAGTGTCTGGACCGACTTAAAACTGGATGATATGTGTTGCATCCATGTTACATACAACACTCCTGTTCCTCTTACAGTTTCCTCTCATTTATTGCCCCTCCCTGGACTTTTAAACAATCTGGTGGTGTCATAAAAAACACAAAAAGGTCATACATCACTGTAATTACACAGGGAAGCACACTGCTGCTCTTCAAAACAAACAGAAAGACGCCGGACACAGAAAGCTTCCAGTACGCACGGATGAAAGATTTAGGTTTCACCCAAGTATTCTGTCATTAATTTGTTAAGTTGGACCACATGTCAGGAATAAACGTTTCATCTGCAGGTGGAATAAAACAAATAAATGGGAGATCCTAAAGAAATGCAGCAATACTTTTATCGTCATGTCTCCTTCTGTGGTGAACTCGGCTTTAACAACGAGACATGAAACTCACCCGTCTCTTCAGACGATCCCTCTCCCTGAGTGTGAGCGTATCGGCCTTGGCGATTACTGGAACAATGTTGACTTTGCTGTGGATGGCCTTCATAAACTCCACATCCAGAGGCTTTAGACTGGGAGAGAGAAGAAACAAGGAAATTAATCAGGAAGAAGACAATAAAACATGAAAACAGCAGACCCAAGAAAGAGGAACAGGACAGGAGAAAAACTGAAGAAACAGAACTAAATGATTAGAGGAAGCTAAAGTTTGCTTTACAAAATCTTTAAAAATAGAAACAGTTTAGCCAGAAGAAACTTAAGAAAAAAAAGACACGTTTCTGCCTTAACCGCTTTAAACTAAAATACTGCTTATATTTACTTTAGTATTTGTGACATGTCTGCATTATTTTTACCCGTGTCCAAATGGAGAAATGAAATAAAAGCAGCAGTGCACCCTGTTGTCCACTATGTGCCTCCGGTTCAGCCCACTCTCATCATGTAGGTATCGCTCAAACTGATTGTCAATGTACTGGATGATGGTCTTGAAGCTGATGTCAGAAAAAAACAAAGATACATACTTTATAAAAACAATTAGACATATAGATAAGTACCACAAATAGGCAAAGCAAGCAACACAGATGTATATGGACGACATATTGAACTCTTTACTGCAGGGGCTAAATTACTCAAATCCCTGAAGATTTAGGTTAATAATCTTTTAATTTTATTGACTTGTTTCTTCTGACTGGAAGCTCTATTGACATTTCGGAGTCATCATAATCCTGGCATGGAGGGAGGTAAAGATTAGGGTGATGGTAAGGAGGCCTTCCAACTTTAAAGACAATGAACCAAGACAAATAACCAAAATACCAGCATGAACATGTAAAATGTTCATCAACTCTTATAAAAGGTTTTCTACTGGTGTAACACAGAAATGCTTTTCAGCTGATTATTGAGAAGCACATAAAGTTTTCAAAAGTAATGTTTGTGTCTAAATTTATATACAAATAAATTATTCTTAAACATTGTTTTTTCCCCAACTGGGACTGGGAACAAGTCAAACATATCCGTGTTTCTTTTTTTTTTCTTGAAAGTCTTTTAATTAAAATTAAATGCATTTTTTTCTTTCTGAAAACAGGAGTTACAAGAATATATTTCCACGCATGAAGGCAGAATACCAAAAACAAATGAAGATCCATACTTATTTAGTTACTTTTCGACGTTCTCTAAAAGTATAACAGGCTTATGAGGATGATTGTGTTAAATCTGCTCAGCCATTAGAACAGATGTACCAGTCTTGGCTGTCGATGGCGTCACCATATCCAGGGGTGTCGACCACGGTGAGCCGAAGCTTCACCCCTCTCTCTTCGATTTCAACAGTGGACGCCTCGATTTGGACTGTCCGCTCAATTTTCTCTGAGGGGTTAAAAGAATGAGTTAACAGAAGCACAACACCTGGGAAAATACCCTTAATGTGACATTTATACAACATTAGAAATACATTTTCTCACTACATGTGTCAAATACTTCAAAAACAGAGAAGTTGACTTCTTAAACTTTTTTGCAGTTACAAAACTTGGTTTATCTGTTTTAAGTAAAACAAATCCTAATCTGGCTGAGCCATCAGAAGGGCCGTCGTTTTGAAGGCTGCAGCATTCCAAACGGTCCTTCCTCAAATAAAGCTCTGCTGGAGACATTTCTTCTTTATTACAGAGTCTGTACCCGTGTGCATGTGAATTAGAGAAGCGTACCAGCAGCTCCAGGGATGTAGCGCTCAGGGTAGAGATCAGTAAGAAACAGGCTGTTTATAAGTGTCGATTTGCCCAACCCGGACTCTCCTTTTTAAAAACATGAAAGAAAATTAATCATGCATTTTAAAAAATAAACAAATAAGATCAACTTATGCAGTTAAGAGTGATCACTCACCAACTACCATAAGGGTGAATTCAAACCCTTTCTTCACAGATTTTCTGTGCACTTGGTTTGGGAGGTTTGCAAAACCGACATAACCAGCTGAATCTGGAAACTGAAAAACATTGAAAAAAGAACATCTCAAATCTGTAATGTGAGATATACAATTCAGATTATAACATGGCAATAAAGACCGTAGCAGAGCAGATTTATTTTATGGGCTTTTTTTCCCCATGCTTCACCAATTTCAGTGAATAAACTGGTGAATAAACTATTTCTTAAGCTCCAAGTCAGTGCAGATGCAGGTGAGATTGCTGGCGAAGTCCACTGGAAAATTCCAGCAGCCAATAAAATAAAGTCAAGAAGCACTTGAGTTTAGACAGGATTTCCTTTTTAAATGCTAATACAATCATGTGGGCAAAACATTAGTGCCACAATAAGTCACATGGATCTCATTAGTAAGCTCTGTTCCAAATGTGGGAATTTAAAGCAAAACTACACGGTTGTGTCGTTCTCATCCTCACCTTTCCCTTTTCTCCAGACTGCGACATCACTACTTGTTAAGAGTTACTCCTGCAAGTAAAAAGAAAAGATTAATTTGAGGATGATGTGGCATGGCCCATAAAATCTCATGTACAAAGCTAAAACAGAACCAAACCAAACATTTGATAAAGCTGAACTCCATAGATACACCAGCAGCAGAACAGCAGGTGTCTCATCTAGTAGTGGACCCCATTCACTCTATCACTCCAAACGGTTGACCGAGGAACAAACCCAGTGGTTAAATCAGCAGCATGATGACTGAGCAGGAAGACTGGACTTCATTTTATCAACAATGAACTGGCTCCTGAGTTGCATTATGAGAAACATTAGAGTGAAGTAATGTGCCAGACGCAGATTCAGGATGATCCTGAAACCATTTACTCAGGACTAGGTGCCGTGGAAATCTAATCTTCCACTAATCTGAGCCCAGTCCATTGGTATGTAACGAACCAATCAGGTGCATGAACACTTTGGGAAGGAAAGCATTAAATGTATAACGTTGTAGTTTTGGGCCCCCTTTTGTAAGCACATGAAAGTGGGCAAAGATCCTTGATACTGACAGGGTGGTTTCACCAAGCCTGCAGGGAGAACAATGGATGTTTAGCCTCTTGGTTCCTGAAACCTTTCCGATATGGGCCAGCTCAGCTGAAGGAGAACACGTGTCTCACTTTTGACTGGAGTTCAAGGTCAAGGACTGCAAAGCCACACCAATCATTTAGGGAGGCAAAGACAAGGGGCATGACCCGGTCAACGCAAAATGGAAAGTGTTGGAGACTTCCCCAAGAAATGAGAGCTGATTAAAAGGAAATAACAGGCTTCACACAGAAATATTTATATGTGAACCTGAATTTAAAAATGCAGATGTCAGACGGTTTGCGATAAATCAATTATCAGTAAATTGATGAATGAAAACAAGACAGATTTCAGTCTTGTGTCAGCAGCTTTATAATACTTGACACACATTTTAATTTTTCAGCCCATATCAAGATATTTAATGTTGTTAAAAAGCCGGTTGTGTCACAATGAATTGATAAAACCCATTGACAAGCTTAAAATCTTATTGAGAACGTGTTCTTGCATTATTATGCCATTACCATTATGTAACTTGAAAATGACCTCAAAGTAGCAATATTACTGTTTATGACAAGAACTTTGGGGGCAATTTATCCTGCAACTTTCAACATCTTAAAAAAGCAGCAGCTGAACTGAATTACAAAATTTGAACAGGGAGCAAAAAACATCCAAATCAGAATCCAATTTCCAACTTGAAACTCAGAAAATCAAACTTCCAGGTACAACCAGAACAGACAAGCACTTCAACCTACCAAACAGCTTTATAGAAAATCTGAAAAATGCATCATTCATGTACTAAAGTATAATACTGGAAAGTCTGAGAAACAGTGGCATACAAAAAAAAGTCAATCCTTTTGAGTATTTGGCTTTACATGTGAAAGTGTTAGCCTTCTGGTGACAGAGGAGACATTGCCATTATAATACAAGTCACCTTTCTGGCCATCATGTAATCCATCTTGAATCTAATATGACTATCCTTCTAGTAACTCAGTGAGCACCAGATAAGCTAAAGCGCATTATTCCAGCGTTGGAACAAAGTGGTGAACACACCAACAGGCTGACTCACAGCCCAGGGCAACACCAGCCTAATCATTGGTTTCTAGCCTAAAGACGCACCTAATGCAATAATTAATGTGTTTTCTTTTCTAATGGACTTGTGAGCGACCAAAGCAGGCCACACGAGCGCATTCATGTGTATCAAGCACCCCAAAGTGTTGTTCCTCGTCCGGCTCTGTGGGAACCAGCATTAGTCCAGCAGCAGATTAATTAAACTGTTCCAAAACCGCAGCTGTAATCTCACAAAAACAACACTACAGGACACACACGTAGGAGGCACACTTCAATAAGGCTTTCTTAATAATAGCCATTTAATCGGCTGGACTGCCAAACAGCTCACACACCTGCACACACAGCGACCAGCAGGTCGTGATTGTGAGAGATTGAACTACTGAGGAAAATACCACATCAAAACCAGTGAAAAGTTTACAGTTCATTTATTAGTTGACGAAATGCTACAAAATTTCAGAAAAGGTCTGATGATCCTAATGGAAATGTAATTTCTCCACAGGTGGAGTCTAAATAACGTATTAGGAAGACAGATCAGATTTTACAAACTGAAATCTTAGTGAGCTGAAATAACAAACCAGGGAATAATTCACAGTAAACCATCCCAGAACTGGTGAACATTCATATACACATCTCCTCAAAGCTGAATGTTGTGGTTATTAGACTCCTAGTTGAGAGATAATATCAGGTGTAAAATGTTTTTAAATTGTTATACTCTCTGCATTTCTATTCATTTTCAACACTATGAAATGACAGAGGACCACTTACTTATTGCATAGAGAGGAAGGGCTTGGTGGTTTATACATTTTAACAACCTCAAAGACTGAGGCTCAAGGCATCCACAGTGTCTCACATGTGAAAAGCCAGAAAGAGAGATGCAGTATGTTGGTGATTAATACAACATTTAAGTGTCTTAATAAGCTCAAAGATGATCAATTGTATTTTGATTACATTCTGAAAGAAAAACTGATTAAAGAGGCACATGAGGCTTTTCACATGTACTGTATTGAGACAGCTTGCCTTTTTTGGAGCATTTGGGTTTTGAAGTTGTGAATAAACTTCATTATTGTTGACAATTTGAAGACAAGAAATTGAAATGTCATAGTTTTTCCTCATACATGTATAGTTCTAATATTACATATTACGTTTTAAGTATACGTTTTACATATAGAAATTTAATAATGATCTAAATTAGACAGTATTTGATATTTCTTGTGATTCAAAACTACTGCCTCTATCTTTACTTGCGTATCTGCAGAGGTTTTCTTTAAGCCAAGTAAGTTTCTCAGTTTGTATTTCTGTCTTTTATTGAGGTCTGACCAACAAATTATTGATGCACCGTAGTTCTATTTTTTGGTTGATTTTAAAGTAAAAGACAATATGTTTATTACAAAACATGGTGAGTGAGCAGTTATCTATACCACCAAAAATTGTATTTAAAAATGCAATTATATAAGATTTGACTAATAAAAAAAACAAGAATAAAGGCAAAACTGTGAGGGTTACTATAATTATTTTCCTAAGTTGAAATGGTTCATTTAGATGTGAAGACTGGTGTCTTATGTGTTGGTGAATTATTGTTTTTTTTATTCAGTTTTTCTCAGCTGTGTAACCAGATTAATCAAAACCTGTAAGGCAATAACGCTGTCCCACTTTGTCTGTCACCATGAATCATGTTTTGTTGTTGCATTCACACCATTCAGGAAAACAGGAGGAAGCTTGCTCTGGTGGTTTTGTAGATGGGTGCATTGGTGCTTGAGTGGGAGATAAAGTCACAGGAAAGGGGAAGGTCACAGACTGGTCAGGGATCAGGGTTCAGAGACGCTATTCGCCAGCAGGATACATTCCTTTGATATCAAATTTATTTGTCCAGCTAAGTTGTTTTCTGTAGTAGGAGACAGCTGTGGACATTAGATTACAGCTCCTAGAGTCAGTCCTTATGCTTGAAGCGTTAGACGTTCGGTAAGAATGGAAGTGAATTACGCAGGCTGTCAACGGGCCAAAAGCACAAGCAAAGATGAATGATAATTCTTCAATAGTGGCCTGCTGCCACATAATACAAATATTTAATGGTTTCCCACTCTTATTGTCAGGTTGTCTGAAAGTGAAATTTATTATTGTGCCACACAATAAATAATAATCAGATAAAGGAAGAAGTTTTAGAATATGCCACAAGTGAGCTTAATATGACTTTTTAGCACAAATGAGTGAAACCAGCCTATTTTACGTCAGACATGTTCTAATAGGTCAGAAGCATTATATTTTTTTATGATTAAGAAATGCATCAAACATAAGAACTACCAGACTGTTTTTGTCTGTCATTGGACAAGCTGGAATAGAAAATGTTGGCAGGTTTTGATAAATCACACAGTTAAGGAAATGTTCTACTACCTCTGTAGGGAATACATACAAGGGCTATTATTGATAGCATTGAATTTACTAGTTTTGGTTAATGCAAATATGAAGAAATAAACTATGTCTTCATAAAATTTCTTGGATGTGCAGCTTTCCTCTTCATCAAAAAAGACAGACATTTTCAAAGTTCTTATTTCCATAAACTCAAGTCTCATTGCTGTCCCAATATTTATTTCTTTGTTATTACCATTTTATTTTATTCCTCTTAAAACAGCTTTTATTGGATCCCTGTCCAATCCTTATAAGTAGTACCAAAATAAACATATCACTGCGTATTATAGTTATTTTACTTAACTTTTAGTGCTGCTTTTATTTGGAAAATCCAGTTTAATTGCATGTGGTTTCCATGGAGAACATTTCACTTTCCAATTGTAGAAAAATTTACAGTTTTGGCAGGAAACACAGCAAATATGGCTCCCACTCTTTTCTGGTGTCGCTACTTTTGGTTCTGATATAACCATCATTAGATCACAATAGAAAGGCGTCTTGAGGTTCTGTGTAGATAAAAAAATACTTTAACCATCCAACCTTTCACTACAAATTTTAACTTTTTAAGTTTGAATATTTAATAAGAAACCACCATCATAGATGCTATATAAACAGGTAACTAAAATAAAATAACTGTGATTAGGAGCACATTGCATTTTGAGATGTACAAAAATTATTGAGCTATAATCTGTCTTGTAAATAAGATATTTAGTAACTTTAGTTTACTGTGTTTTTGGTGATCTAGAAAGATACATTGCTATAACTCGTTTAAATTTATTAGGAACGATTTATTGCTATACACTTCCATTTTCAATATATTTAAAAAGAAGGGAAAGGTTTGTATTTATGGTAAAAGAGAACCATAAAAATAGTGAAAGCATCACAAAATCACTTATGGCTGGCCTTAAGATCTCTAACTGCTGCATTTTTATTCTTTTAAGAGTGACCTCTTTAATTGTTCATTGTAGTTTGTCAGGAAATGCTCAAGTCTCAGCCTTCCCTGTATATGTGAAGAATATTCAATTGGATCAAATGTATTTATAGTAGATATTTAAAACTAAATCCAACTAATTTTTAAGAAACATTTATAAACAAGACACTATGTGAGTTCAAATCCCTCAAAAATGTATAATTTTTTTCTTTAAGGCAAAAAAAGAAGAAGAAGAAGAAGAAGAAGAACGTGTTTGGACATGTGTAAAGTGATGAAGGGGGAAATTAAACAAACTTCAAATCATCTCACCAAGTCTTAGGGCCTCTGAGTTTGTAACATTGATTGTCCACCACACCCAGTTTGTCAGACATTAAGTTTACAAAACACCAACTGGGACAAGGTCACTGTCGTTGTGACCTACAGTAACCCCCCCCAAGTGAAATACAATATAAATAACCTTACTCTCTCCTGCTTTAACGCCATGTTTTATCAACAGATTGTAGGCAGAAAGGAACCTGGCCTAACGTTACATGCCAAACTTTAGCATGCAACAGTTGTTACCGCGACCGGTGTCGTGTTCCCGACTCGGCTTCCACAGGCTCTCCAGCGAGCTCTTTCCCACAAACTCCACATTTTTTCGTTTTCACATTTTAACGTTTTCGGATCAAAATCCCTTCTACCGGGCGCGCCGCATCTTACCTGCACGGTATTCTGAGGTATCGTTAATCAACCGGAGCCTTTACGCTGTTGCTGCTATCCCAGCCCAGGAAGGGGAACCCGGAAACCGCTTCCCTAAGTCCGCCCTCCTCCTGCTGGTCAACGGCTGTCCCGCGGCGCAACTGCCGCCATTACGGCTCAGCAGAGTAGGTGGCTGAGCCGTTCACGTTCTGACATATTGGAGCCAATATGGCGGACACAGAACTTCAGTCACTTTAAACTGTTTTTCAACGTCTCTCACTGTTAAGGCCATTTCTGATTAGTTTGTAGGTAGCGTTCAAATTGTCACAGTAAAAAAACATGTTTTCAATCAATCAAGCAATCAAATTTTATTTGTATAGCACATTTCAGAAGCAAGGCATTTCATAGTGCTTTACATAATTAAAATAAAAACATATGTGATATTAAATAAACAGTGTGGAAGAGAAAGAGATTTTAAAAAACAAACAGTGAGAAAGAGAATTAAAAAGAAATTAAAAAATAAAGAAAACAATTAAAGAGATTTTTAAAAGAGTTTTAGTTAAAACACTGTTTAACAAGGATTCTCAAACCTCAGAGTTTTAATTAAAATACTGTTTAACAAGGATTCTCAAACCCAAGTTTTAGTAATAATAATTGAAAAGGTCAGAACATCTCTGTCTAACAAGGACTCTAGCCTTTATAGCCTTTAGTTAAATCTCTGTCTAACAAGGACTCTAGCCTTTATAACTTAAACACTTCTTTAGTCAAACCGCCATTTGACAAGGCCTTAAACAAGAAAAAGATTTTTTAAAAGATTAAAAAAGATAAAAAAATACAAGAATACAAGAATTGTCTTAGGACTTAGGACAGACATGTTTTACCATGGAAAATAAATTCCCACTGGGTGAAATTAAAATTGGGCATGTAGAGCAACACGAGGGTATGGAAGCCCTTTTCCGCCACTCTAATAAAAAAATTCTCAGTATTAGATAGTTATCACTTTATACTAGGATAGTATATTATTATAATGTGATATAATGTAATTAATCTCATTATGTCGAGATACTATCTCATTATTATTAACATTATCACAGTGGTGGAATCGGGTTTCTAAACATTTTTTTGTAAACACCTTTAACACTATTTCTACCATCTTTGTTGATCCCATTATGTTCCCATGATTTGTTTCGTTAGATTTTAAAATTATTTTTTATAAACGTATTAGCATTCCTTTTCAAAAGGATAATATAACTTCCCACTGTTAAACACTCAAATAGACATCAGAAACATCAGTACAGGAGTATTGATGGTTCTTATTGATGGTTTATGTCATGGGTGTTGGTTTTTCTTTTTGGAAGTTGGTTGGTTGGTTATCGTATGCTGAGTGCATATTTGTAGTATTTGTTGAAAGTGATAGTGATATCACAGTAAGACATGTTTATTTGCTTTTTATAATAAATTTGAATAGGTTTTAAACCATGAGACACATTTATTTATTTGATTTGTTTCTTACACTAAAATAATCTAGTCTAATTTGATTGAATCTAACTTTTTCTTTACCAGTTCATGTAATAGACTAAACTTGCCTGCACTGTAAATAGTATGTATCACTGGAATGTATTTGATTTAATAAAATGAATTCCAAAACAGTTTTAATCTTTGACTGGACTGACTTTAAAATCTGTTTATCAGCCAAGGTTGCACGTATAAAGAATTTGACTTCAGTTTCATGCATTTACAGCTCACATAAATATACAAACTTAAGATTTAAGTAAAAGATGGGGATTATTATTTACATATATATTTATGTTTTGCTATAGCTGCTAGTATTCCCAAATTAACTGTTCTGTTACTTCATTACATTTCAGCTGTTCTCTTCAATTGACCTCAGGTTCTTTCCAGTAGTAAATTTCAGCTTAAAATTTAAAATGTCCACATTTAGTTCTTTTTTGTGCAAACAGAATTTAAATCACTGAACCTTGTATCAAACCAGATATGCAGATATGAATATTGTCTTTCTCCTGCATGTGTGGCACAGACATATTAATCCTCCATGTCTGAAAAATCAATAATCCACTGTTTCAAAGCTGCTTAAAAAAACAGCTAAAACTTCCCCACGGCCAGGCTCCCCCTCTTCCTATAAGCCCTTCGCCCCTCTATTCACTGGAAATAACAGTTCAAACGCACAATGCGCTCTGGACCGCTCTATTCACTCGCTCCAACTTCCCCACATTTTCATTGGTCCCCAGAGGATGCGGCCGCAGCGGATTGGAGGAAAGTTTCTGGTTGGGTTTTCACACCCCCACCTTGCAGATATCCATGGTCCGGTGCTTTCTGTGTTTCCAGTTGTTTCCACATCCACTCACTAACAAAGACCCTCGGCGCGGCCGCTGTATATTTTTTTGTGCGAATGTAGAGACTTGCTGCGCAACTAAGCAGTAAACCTACACAGGAGTGGAATCGTTCACAGAAACACGGAGAATTGGATCAACTTTAGAAAAGGATAGAGAGAAGAAAGAAGAGTGAAAATGGTGTCGGCCGGACTGGAGATCTTGGGTCTTTCTTTGTGCGTAATTGGCTCGCTGCTGGTCATGGTGGCGTGCGGGCTTCCCATGTGGAAGGTGACGGCGTTCATCGAGGCCAACATCGTGGTGGCGCAGACGATGTGGGACGGCCTGTGGATGTCCTGCGTGGTGCAGAGCACCGGCCAGATGCAGTGCAAGGTGCACGACTCGGTCCTCGCCCTGAGCCACGACCTGCAGGCGGCCAGAGCGCTCACCATCATCTCCTCCGTGATGGGAGTGCTGGGTCTCATGGTGGTGATCGCGGGGGCGCAGTGCACCAACTGCATCCGCGCGGAGAACGTGAAAGCCCGTGTGGTGAACGCCGGTGGGATCATCTACATCATCAGCGGCCTGTTTGTGCTGGTTCCTCTTTGCTGGATGGCCAACAACATCATATCGGACTTCTACAATCCGCAGGTGCCTTCGTCCAAGAAGAGGGAAATCGGCGCTGCGCTCTATATCGGCTGGGCGGCCACGGCGCTGCTGCTGATCGGCGGGACGCTTCTTTGCTGCTCCTGTCCCTCCGGTGGAAACTCGGGATACTCTGTAAAATACGCCCCGACCAAGAGAGCCTCGCAGAATGGGGACTATGACAAGAGGAATTATGTGTAGCCGCCTGCATGGCGCGCAGCAGACGGTGCGTAAAAGTGACTTGCAGCTTTGAAAAAACTGTTTTGTTTTTTTTTTACGGACCTTGTTTTTGCACCTCCAACTTTTTTTTTATGTATAAATTTGAACTTTGAAATCAGCGGAAGCCTCTCTGGTCCTTCAATATTCTCGGGCCGTATTTTTACACGCTTTTGTGTCCACTGGAGATTTTAATTTTTTTTAAGACTATCGACAATATACGGAGCCCCTACCGCCTACCGGGACCTAATAAAAAATAATCTTTTGCTTTACTTTAAAAAAAAAAAAAATTCTTCAATGTCCCTGTATCGGCTCCATAACTGTAAGAGGTAGCACACAACAAAAAAATGTGCATCTTTTTGCTTTTGTAAATTGTCAAAATCATTAGATTTGGATTTATTTGCTATTTTTTCTTGTTTGATTAAGTCTCTGCACCGAAAATGTAACGTGTTCTTTGTCCTCAATGTGCTTTGTCAGCACAAAGTTGTACAGTAGAATGGCTGCACACGCTCACAGTGAAAAACTGTTTTCTTTGGCGGCAGTAGCATTTTGTCACTGCAAACCAGCAATAAGAACAAAAATAAACCGGTCATTTGACTTTAGTTTTAAAATACAAGATATAAAATTGCAATACAAGGTTTTTCTTCTTCTTCTTCCTTTTTATGGTTCAGAAATTACGAGTGATTTAGATTTGGTTTGAATTTCTTAGCAGATGTTAAATGTTAAAAACTACAGGTAAAAAGAAAACAGCCCTTTTATCTCATTTCTACACTGGCTAAAGACGATCCTTCACCCCGTGACGTCACTTAGTATGGAGTACCGGAGGGGTGATTATTTTCAGCAGATTCTAAGGTAATAAAAAATGCCAACAATTTACTTCAACTTACACCCTCCTGCAAATTTAGCCAAATGTTTATTAAATATGCTATGTGAAGACAAAGCAAACAACTCAGTGTTCAGCAGAAGGAACAGCGCCCCCTACAGTCACAGTATACAGTAATCGCAGAATTTATTTGAAACATCAATGTAGCTTTTCCATTATTTTCCTTGCAAAGGATTTTGTTTTTAACGTTTTAAACATAAAAAGAGAATCAAACCATTTATTTTTTATCACAAGAACAATTCAATTCAATTTTTTAATGCTTTACCATAACATTAAAATCAAATAACCACTTGCTGTTTTGTTTTGGTTAATTTTTCATCACTATTTTCTAACTAGAACATCATTGAGCAAATATGAATGCACCATGATCCAAGATTGACGACTTGGAAACAACGTCCAATAAGGAAAAAGACTTAAGAAGAAAATCTCACACGTTAAAGTCCTTTTGAATCGTAGAATGTTATTTTTGTGTCGGGGAATAACGTGGGAGTCCATTCTTTGTCTTGTCTGAGCACCTGCTAAGTTTTTCGCACTATGAAAGCATCTTTTCCTTACATAACTTCCAGGTTTTTGTTGCTATTTTTGACGTCTGATGTTATGTTTCATTTTCCATGTGTATGAAGATGCAATACTGTTTCATTTTATTATGATTAAACAGAATATATTGTCTGAAATCTTTAGTTTTAAAGTGTGTTATTACAAACAAACCACAGGAGAGACGTTGTGAAGGGGGGGCAACCTCCTCGGCTTGGTCATGCTGTTCCCACCGCCGGTCCATAAAACAACCCCCACGACGGGAGAAAGTATTTTGGTATCCAAAGAAATCCAGATGACAATGGCCATTCAGCCAGAGTGGGGCTCTGCTGCTCAGCTCACAATGCCCGCCCGCCTCCCAACGACCCCCGGTTTGAGCCACCGCCACCCCTCCTCAGGTCAGGCAGTGAAAGGCTTCAGCACGACTCATTCAGTCTAATCTCAATCCCACAGAATAAGACACAGTCTCCAGGGCTGGATGTACAAATCCAATTCACTACAGAAACATCTCTTTATTAATGCAAATTACAGTATGTAAATATCAGTGGGTATTTACTGACTATTACTTCATAATTTTAAAGTATTTGAATTAGGCTGAAATGATTAGTAGAATAAGTTGTGATTTAACTGATTATTGAAATTATTTTCCACTAATTTAGTAATTAATCAGTAACTGACTCAAAAAAGGACATTTGCTGAAAAAAACAACATATTGATAGCAACAATTAAGCCAAAACTGTACAAAAACTATGACATAACAATTTTTCATTTGATACAGAAACACATCTGTATGTAAATATGTTTTATCCAAAACTCATTAAATGTTATAGTTTTAGCTTCACCTGGTTCAGATTTACTACAGGAATGTTATGATATTACATTACAGGCAATAACATGTTTACTGTCTTTGCTTTAAAAATCGAATTAAATTGTTTTTATTACCATCTCTTAATGCATTTCTAAAAAAAAAGGCTTAAACAAAAAGCTGTAGAATATAACATTTCTTTTATCCAACTATCAGGACAATTGATCGATTAATCAGTTACTATATAGTCATTAGTTGCAGCCCTAATTTGAATCAATCAATCAAGTGTATTTATGATGAACATTTCAGCAACAAGGAATGTTATTTATATTTTAAAAATCCCCACAAAGTAAAACAACTCAACCTAAAATTGGCTTGTGAGTTTTATAAAGCAAAAATGTTTTCAAAACATTAAAAAGAATTATTGGTAATGATTCTTTTCTTTTTAAGAAAACAAAAAGAAAAAGAAGAGAAAAGCCAGCAGAGTTCAGTAGTAACTAGTTATATTTACTCAATTACATTTACTTCAGTAACTTTTTTGAAAAACATGTACTTTTAGGAGTATTTTTTACTAGGCTGTACTTTTTATTTTTACTTGAGTAATTTTATTATGATGTATCTCTGTAATAAGGCGGCCGTTTGCAGTTGGAGTTTACGGTGAAGAAGAGTACAGGAGGCAGCATTAGGTGGAGAACAGCAGTGGATTTATTCCCAGCGTCACACACACAACAATAATCACCACATTTCACAGGTTAACTGCAGGCTTAAATAGTCCCAGCTGTGTTGGACTCAACCACCTCCAAATCACAGGGGGATCTCCCTTCAAAATATCCACCTATTTAAATAAGCTACATTTTATTAAATATAAACATTAAAATTGACTTTTTATAAATATTTTATAATTTATCTTACACCAAATGAAAACACCACAAAACCCATAAACAATTTCCTCCCCCCCACTTTCCAATGGCCTCTCCCAGATCTACAAATGGTGTCTGGACCCCCGGGGTAGTATTTGTCCAAACACCC
>CAEGAF010063287.1:0-10018 GCA_903067075.1 Micropoecilia bifurca
ATGTTTGTATTTTTGTATTTATATATATATATATATATATATATATATATATATATATATATATATATATATATAAATTGCTTAGTGTTGTCTAATATCTGATACCACATTTCAGCATTAAAACATCAGGAATATCTGCTAAAACACATACGCATCATTTCTATATCCTGCCATACAAATTTTAAAACAAATATAAGAAACCAAATCAAATAGGAATAGAAACCAATTTATCTTTGCTTGTACTTGCAGCATTACCGATTTTGCAGTCTTGAAAACGACTGCATTCCCCAAAAGATGAAACTCTAGTTGAAAGAAAACCGTAAGTACTTGTATTATAAACCGTAAGCATTGGAATACGAAGTCTTGGTCTATCATTGAGGTTTAAAGTGGAAAACAATGTGAAAAAGATCAAGGAGAAAGTATACTTTTCTTGGCAGAGTAACTATTGAAATGTATCCTTGTGCTAAAAGAATAACTCCTATTTTTTTCATCATTTATAAATATATTTACTGTTGTCTTTGTAAATTCAACATAAACTGGGAGCTTAGCACTGACAGCAGCTATTCAGAGACAAGCACATTATGCACCACTGCCTTCACAGACACTAGAAAAGAGCTGAAAAAGCACAAGCTGCGGTTGTCTTTTGGCCACTCCTCTGCTTCACTTTGTACAGTTATTGATCGTTCGGTTCCAGAGTCACCACGAGATTTCACAAAGCTGTTCAGCAGCAAATTCTATTGAAAAGTGAAAAAAAAACAGCTTTAGACTAGATAGACTAACTGTACACAGGTTCTGTGGTTGACTCAACAATGACAAAGCAAAAGCAGAGACAAGTCAAAGACATTATTATTTGAAAGACTGAAATCTATATCTCAGATTTTGGAGGAAATACAGCTTGTAGTATGGAAAACTGCATCCCTTAAGCTTCATATTTCGAACTAATTAAGAAAGTGCAGCCACAAGCCAACAATTGTTATTTACAAGAAAATCCCATCAGTACCAGTAAAGAGTGTAATTACTACATAAAGATAATGAACCTGATGACAAAGAGCTTCAGGCCTTTTAAAAATCTGAAAGTGAAATGGTTTACATAACAACACAGGAATGAAACAGAATGACTCAGACTTTTTTGAAACGTACCTGGAAGCAAAAGCTTGCATGGTTCCTGTGGAAGGTCAGAGAATAAGGCATGGAGATAGTGCAGCAGTGATGAGAGGGAGAGGCTGGAGAAAGTGAGTCTGCAGCAGGCTACACAACGGGGGAGAGAGCAGCTTCCTGTCTGAATGATGCATACGCAATCAATTTATACTTTCTAAGAGCAGCTGATACAAGCAAGTCTACTTCAAAAGGCAAGCAGTAGGACAGATCTGTACAGAGAGCCTGCAGGGAATTAGCTAAGGAAAGCTAAAAGCAAAAAATAAAAGAATGTGAAATATTCTTTGATGCTCACTTGACTTAGAGAAAAATAAAAACATAGCATAGTTTTATAAAAAAAAATAAAACTGCTACGGTTTATATCAAATGAGGGTAGTGTTTAGATTTGTAGTGGCATACTCAATTATATATCTATGGATGGATAATGAACCATATTTAGCAGTAGACATGTATGTGATATACATACATACCCCCACTTCCAAAATGACCAATACCTGGGTTAGAACAGGTTAAGCTCCAGTAACAATGTCGTCTCTTCAAACGTCATCAACGTCTTGTAGCTATGGTTGACTACGTCTTATTTCCTATACCGAGGATTTGTTGAAAGCATTTATTTGACCAATTATAAACAATATAAGCTTAGTATAGATCCGAAGAGGAAAATTGTGGCTTTGGTCAAGACACAAACGGTATTTATGACTTTTTTCAAACAACTCTGGACTTCAAAAACAAATAATTCCCAAATCTGTGTTGAATAAGTGTTACCAGCTTTCAGAGGTCTAAAATAAATATTTCATAATATTAAATAATTAAGAGACCAATGTTTGGAGGAACCCCAGAACTTAGTAGCTTGGGAAAATGGGCCTCCGAAACCCAAGTCCAAGCGTGAAAGTTCAGATGAGACACTGTGTACTGAGAAGCTGATGTCAATCTGTTCAGCATATGAATGTGATAGAACAGCACTACATGGAAAGAGGGTTTATTTTAACAGGGGGCACCGACACACATTAACAGAAACCATACCAAAGAGAAACAAAACAGACAGATTCAGTAAAAATTCACATAGTAACATATTTTGCCCTTATTATTGTTGTGCAGCAAACAATGGCTGTCATGTGATGATTCACAGTATCAATAGGCTTTTCCTGATGAGTTCTGAAAAAGTCTGATGTGGCTTTACTTCCAATACAGCAGATGAGATTTGTGACTGCAATCAAAGGAACCATGAAAACCATTGTTTCATATTCCTTTAAATATTACTACCCAGGACAAATTTTTAATTAATGTCTGACACTATAAAGATATGACACAGCAAATTGAAGTGGTTAATCTACTTGATACATCGTCACCTTTTTTTCTGCACTGGCCTCATAGAAGCTCGTTTCCACACCGAAATTTGTTCAAAACCTTGGGCTCTTTTTTTGTTCAAGTGTGCTAAATGTTTGGCATCATAACGTTGCTATAGTTCAGCGCTGACCGTACACCTATCTACGTAAAGAATGATTTGTCCCTGAGCTTCTTCACTGTGCCATTTAAAGGCTGCATGAAACAGTAAATCTACTCTGTATTTATATTAATGGTTATTAAAGGAAAACTGAATTAGAGGAAAGAAGTGTGGTTAAAAAAAGGTGCACAGACAACATGGGACGTAGTCTTGAGAGGACAGTGATGCAAACCCATTAAAGAGTTTGGCAGAGCTTCCAACAAGCGTGACCAGGACATGGGATTTGATTTCCAGTTCTCATTAGCTGTAAGCCGCAATTATAAAAAGTAGAAGAAATAAATGCTTGCAAAACATAAGGCTGTGTGTAATGAATCCATATAATAGATGACTCCCACTTTGTCAGCTGAATAACTGAGAGAAAGCCGCATGGGATTTTATTGCACCAAAAAAGCTTATGCAATGGCTTCTTATGTTACTTGGTTAAACCTTTCAGGTTGTGCAGAGCCATGATGGGGAAAGTGGGACTTAAGAAGAGTGGATCATTTTCTTTGAAAAGGTAACTCTGCTATGAATTAAGGCTTTTGACATTTTTATTGAGAGGTAAACGTAAAGAAAAAAAAACTAAATGTCATCATTTTGATGTTTTTAGTTTCACTTAAACTCCAGCCCAGTGCACTCCGATTTGGTCTGCCTTCCAAACGTCATCTGCCTTCAAACAAAACAAAACAGAAACGGCATTTTGTCATGGTGTAGACAGTCTGAAAAAGTTCCCCGTTCTTCTTGGTGGATTTCTTCAGCATACCAATAAAAAAAATAATCATCATCCACACCTGTAACAAAGATCAGAGGACATACGAAATGGGCATCTTTTCAAAAGTAGTCTCAGTGTATTCACACCCAAACGTTTTCATTGTTTATCATTTTAGTCAATTTTAAGTGACAGACCAACAACAAAACAAGGTTTTCAATACTGTACAAAAAAGAAAAAGAAAAGGGTGGCCTTGCGTTTATATTCCCTTTACGGTTCTTTATGGCCAAAGAACATCCAATTAAAGTAATTGCTCCCAGGGGTCATCTAATAAATAAATCATCACTTTTATCTAATTTAACCTCAATAATAGTAAAGCTGCTTTGTGAAGGTATCAGAGGTCTGTTAGAGAACTCTGGTGAATAAAAGCATCATGAAGACAAAAGTAAAACATGACGTTTTTGAAGGAAAGTCACTAGAAGCACCGTTTCATGGTGCTGTGGGGATGTTTCTCCTTCGGCAGGTTCAGGGAAGCAGGTCAGAGTTCATAGGAAGATGGACAGATAAATGCAAAGGAAGAGATGAGGTGAGATCTCAGGTTTCCAAAAAAAGCTGAAATTCTGAATGTGCTTGAGAAATTTTTCTAAAGAGCTAGTACTAAATGTTTAATTTGTAGTTGGACTTACGAAGATTTTTAAATGTAATAAAATAATAGTATACGTGTCAAAATTTTATTTTCAAAGCCTCATATTTATTCCCTTCCAATTTACATTAAATAGTACTCTGTGTTGGTCTGTCACATAAAACCTAACATGACAAAAATGTTCAAGGAGTGAATAATATCACAAGACATTGGATTTCCAATTCACTGAGTCCAATAAATTATTTTATGGAACACAAAAGTGATTTTCTTACTTGCTTCATTTATTTTCTAGAAAAGCAAATTCTTCCGATAACTCCTCTTCTTCTTCTGGCTCCTCTTCAGTCATCTCTTTTATTTTCCCATTTTTATCCTCCTCTGTCTCTGCCTCTCGTTTCTCCTCTAGGGCCGTCAATTCCTCCTGAACCTTTTCTTCATAATCTGTCTTGCTTTCTGACCCAGCAATCAACTCTTTGCGCTCCGTGTCATGTCCCCCCTCTTCAGGAGCGGTTTCTTCCATCTCTCCATCTTTCTGCTCAACAAGAGATGAATGTTGTTCATCTGCTGCTGCATATTCTTCCTGTTGCAAAGACGCTACTGATTCTTTCTCTGAAGACAGTTCCTGTCCATCTTCAGCTGCTGGAAGTGCATATTCTGGAGTTTTTTCTGTGTCCTCCTCTCCAGGTGCTATGGCTACCTCTTCCATTTCCTCAGTTGTGGGAGTTTCCTCTTCCTCTTCCTCAGCAGGTACCTGGTCTTCAGTTTCAGGTTCAGCAGGCTCTTCTACTTCCTCCTCTGATTTGACAACATCGTCTAATTGCTCCTCGACTTTGGTAGCCTCCTCTTGATCCTCAGGTTCAGCACCTTCCTCTTCTTCCTCATCACGTTCTGCAGCCTCTTCCTCTTCCTCATCACGGTCTGCAGCCTCCTCCTCTTCCTCATCACGTTCTGCAGCCTCTTCCTCTTCCTCATCACATTCTGCAGCCTCTTCCTCTTCCTCATCACGTTCTGCAGCCTCTTCCTCATCACGTTCTGCAGCCTCCTCCTTTTCCTCATCACGTTCTGCAACTTCCTTTTCTTCAACAGGTTCTGTTTCCTCCACTATTTGCTTCTCATCAAGTTCTGCAGGCTCCTTTTCTTCTTCACTTGTGCTGGTATCGTCTACTTGTTCCTCATTTGTTTCAGCTAATTGGATCTTTTCAGATGCCATAATGTCTTCTTCCTCCTCAGTTTCTGCAGCTGTCGTTTCCTCCGCAGCAGCTTCAGCCGCCTCTTCGTCTTTTTCATCATCAGCTGCAGCCAATTCTTCTTCATCGTCAGTTACCTCTTCATCCTCGGCCACCGCTTTTTCCTCAGCGTCATCTGCCTCTTTCCTTTCAAGATGCTCAGCAGGAGGCTGTACCTGGTCTTGGACCTAAGACGAGACAAAAGCAGTGTTACTTCAGGTGAAAAGTCTGCAGCGCAGAAGCACCTAAAGATGTGGCTGTTTGAGTCAATGCTATGTGACTGCAGTGACTCAGAAATGATATTTGACTGTAGTTTGAATGTGAAGCTGTACCAAGCAATTACTTTACTCAAATTAATGACATAAAAATCTCATTAACGTCTCCCTACAGGCAGAGTACAGAAATAGTAAGGAGACCGTGGAAGATGTCTCTGTGTGAGTCAAGCCTGTTCTGGCGTGATTCTCAAGGTTAATCTGCTCAAAGCCAACCGTTTCTGGAACTGTAAAATTTGCTAAACTGGTAAGTTACACATGTTTACATGGGCAGGAATGTGATTCATCTCCAATTTAAAACAACAATATGTTTGCTTGTACAGACAAAAGGTACTTGTAAAATGTAATTGGATCCCTTGAGATATTCCATTTTGTCTTGTTTTTTTTTCTTCACAATTGAAGTGTGGTGTGCATTTCTATGTATCCCTCGAGTCTATTGTGTGCAGAACAGTATGTTTTCTTCAATTACAACTTAAGTTCACAGGTTACTTCAAGGCTTTTGTTCAGCAAATCTTTCTATTTCTCCATGAAGGTCAGATTAATGAAGAGCATGAGTAAAATGTTTGAAAACCCCTGTTTATTTCTGGCCATTATGCAGCACTTTGTGTTGGTCTATAACCAAAAATCTCAATAGGGCATTGAAGTTTGTGATTGTGATGTGAAGTAAAAGCTCAAGGAGTATGAATATTTTTTTCAGGGAACTGCATCAGTGCCAAATAAGATTCAAAAAAAGAGAACCACAGAAGCACAAGGGTACATTGGCTTGTCTAATGGTTACTTGAGTATTTTGTTTCTGTGTTCCTATGATGAGAATCTTGCGAATGGAGGGTAGGCTATATTTATTCACACTGGAATATACTGTGGTTACCTGCTCCTCTTCACTGGCCTTCGGGAACAGCTTGGACCCTTTACGTTCACGGAACGCTCTGAAAGATCCAAGAATGCCATAAATTATCAAACTTGTTGTCAGTGTTGGTGGTGATACACTATCTAAAAATGTCTTTCTAAAAATGTGTTAATCATAAAATGTAATTTTCCAAATTCCAAAATTTAACAAACACAATAAAGTAAGACGAGGAAATCACAGAAGTGCTTACACAGATCGGTGCAGCCTCACAACATGAATACAAGACCTACCAACATTGGACTAGAAAAATAAGCGAATCATGCAATGTCATAGAAAAGAAGGCTTTGACTAAGTCGACAAAGTTCTGGGTGAGAGGAAGGAAGCAGATTTCTCAACTTCTCTGAAAGCTGCACTTTATTCCCAGAATTTACCTGAGTGTAGCAGTTTCCACCAGCTGTGCCTGGTAAGTATCCAGTTGATTTTTCAGTTTCAACAACTCACTGGTCTGTCCATCCAAGGTAGTGGTCATTGTGGTAACCTGGGCAATCTTTTCTTCCATCTTTGATTCAGCTTCAGCAAAGTTCAAAGACAAGTCCTCAACCTTGTGGGACAACTTCCTGCTCAGAGCAGCCAAATCCTCCATCTGCATCCTGATGTCCTCAAACTCCACACTCTTCCCCGTCAGCATGCTCTGCAACTGGCTCAGTTGCTCCAGAGGCACGGTAGCTTGCTGCACTTCTGCCAGACGGGTTTTCATCTCGGTGTGCAAAGACAGCACCTGAGCGGGGAGGTCGGACGTCTTCAGCTGCTCGGCCGTAGCCAGAGCCACGCCCACCTGTTTCTGAGTCAGTGCACAAGACTCCTCCAAGGAAGCAAGTCGTGTGTTCACGTTCTCTGAAACATGTTGCTGCAATGAAAGAGACGCATAGTATTAAAGAACTAAAGCATTAAAAGTTTCATCAACCACCATAGATAAATGGAATAACAAGGAAATGTTTGGACTGAAGAAGAGAAGAGGATTGAAAAAAGCCGAAGGTTTTAGCGAATTGTTGTAAAAAAAAAGATCTTCAAATCCAGCAAGATTTTCTAGGTTGTGAACTGAGATAATGTAAACCCAACCAAAAAAAAGTATTTCTAATCAACTTCTTCAGAAGACAGATATGCCACTTTTGTCTTCAGACTTTGAAACACAGATTTGTGCCAAATCACAAATTTGCTCTACTAGATCAATTCAAAATAAGTTGGACACAGCTGAAAGCTATCAGATCAGAGCAAAATAAGTTCATATTTACTGTTCATACATGTTAAATTGTTAAGTTATTTATTGTAACTATAAAGGAACTTTAAATCTTGATCAATAATTTCTTTCATTGGGACCAGAGGTGATGTGTGTGAGTGTGTCTGAGACCAAAACATCTCTACAGATAAACCTGATTTCACAAGAACTCCTGAAACAAAAATAAAGTGAAAAGAAGAGAAGACATTTTAAAATCTGCCTTAGGCATCTTATGTTGCCATCTAGCATGATCTGCACAATTAGATTTACCAGGTGTATTTCTCCAAGTTTTCCAAAACGTCCCCCAAATTTTCTAATCCAGGATGTCGTATGAAAAATTTGACTTTTCAAAAGGATTAAAAAGAGCAGCCTGGCTAGATTAGATGAGCTATTCCTAAGTTGAATCTACTAGTTACAAAACCAAAATCTAAAAACTGGTTCAGAGACCATCTGGGTCATGGTAAAACAAACGCTGCAATTTTTTTGAAAACATTGATGAACATTTACCTCAAAATATGCATACTCCTAAATCTGTTCATACGGAAAAGACTCGCTGAAAAAGACCAAGCCTCATGCGTGCAAAGTTTCCACAGAGAGGTCTTCCCTTTGGACTTCTCATAGTACAGAGAAATATAACCTGCGGCAGCCATGACACAACAGAGCTGGTAGGTTCTCACTACCTTACATATGCATTTTCTGACATTGTGTATTATTTTAATAATACAAAATATTTTAGTTCCCAACTTTCTGATTAGTTGTTACTCACACCTTCTGCACACACGTTTTCAAATAGTGTTGTTTGGCATCAGAAATCTCTATCTAAATATAGTCTTGGCACATTGCTGTCTTGTTTATGAAGTTTGTGCATCTTCTGCCAGGCTTTAGGTTTGTTGTTCTGTTTAATTACTGTAGTAGGATTATTTCCATTGACAATATAAAGATCTGATACAGAGTCTGGCTAAAATAACCTACAGTCTTCTTATTGGTCTGAAACAAACATCAACAGCTGCGTGTATGTTGGAAATAGCAGGAAACTCCTGGCATTTTGAAACTTGATAGAGTCCTGCATATTCTAGTTTTCTTCACTGCAGCTTATAGCTTGTAAGTGGCCTAAGGGCTGTTCTTCTATTTTCAGAAACATGCAAACAGCAGTTCATTCATTAAATAGGTCATCATTAAAGGCAAGTCGGATCAGGTCCTCAAGCAGGGCTCCAGCAGAGACTTTAACTATATTAGGTCTTTACCTTTGTATTTGACAGCCTCAGCTCGTCGTGAGAAGACTGCAGTTTGGCTATATTCACCTGAATGCCCATGACGTTGTCTGCAAGGTCAGCTAAAGTTTGGTGCTGCTGGAAAAAAAAGCACGCACCGGCAACCCATCCGATCACAACGACCGAAACTAAAACCAGCAGATGAGTGTGGTTGTTCCCACCGGGGCCAACTTCTGCTTCCAAGAGCTCACTTTTAAAAAAGTTATCCTCCTGTTTGTGGTTGTTTTTCCCTTTTCGGTGCTTGGCTGTCATTCTTCCCCTTTATGTCAAGGACACGATGTTCCAGTCAGGCACAGAGGTGATATCCAAACAGCCTGCGGGTCAAACGGAGACGAGCCGCGGCGAGAGACCTGACTTCACTTCTGACGCTGTGGAAACGGACCGGGGCTAATTGCCGCGGCGGAACCGATAAGCTGCACGGAGGAGTCGGATGAAGAAAAGGAGGCGTGACAGAGCGGTGTGATTTTGTCAATCCGGGGGGCGTGGGGCCCGGGGGGGTGGGGGGGGGGGGGCGTGGGGTCCGGGGGGCGTGAGGCCCGGTTGGCGCTCGGAGTGGCTGACCCCCCCCCCCGCCATGGTAGCCCGCCACGTGCACCGCTCACCGTGAGAATGGCGCTATTTTTGAGCACAACCATGGAGCTCTATGACCTTTGAAAGTAGACATTCATTCTATAATGCTAAATATATATATATCAGTGGGACAAAATGGGTTTTTATTTTCCCATATTTTTTTTTTGTTATTTCGCAAATTTATTTATACAAATATGTCAAATAATGTTTTGGAAATGTAAAGATGCTGAGGTACAGGCTCCCAGTTGCAACATTTAAAAAAAAAAAAAAAAATGACATTTTTAATCGACCTGACCCAGAACGTGGTCATCACCATCTGACAAATATAAATAAAAAATAATTTTTAATGACCCTGTTAGTGATATTTTTACTCATTTTACAGACAAATGATTCTCAAGAAACAAAATAAATATTATTTAAAACAAAAAACCATAAAAATCCATCTGACAGAGTTGACACTGCATGACGGAGTTGACACAAAACTGAAGGTTGTGACAAACTAGTGAGTAGAATGAAAAACTTGGTACATGTGAAGTAATGCAATTTATGTAAGATACATTAAAATGAAT
>CAEGAF010063288.1:0-15658 GCA_903067075.1 Micropoecilia bifurca
GGCAACTTTTTCTTTTTCAACCATAATAAATGTGATATTCAATTGACCTGTTATGACTCAAATGTTGGCTGTCCGCCTCCCTCTGCTGCTGCTGCTGCATCGCTGTGGAAATCTTGGAGCAGCAGAGATATCTGAAGCTTATATGTGTATGTTTACTGGTTTAAAAAAAAACCTTGGGGTTGTGGCTTATATTCTGGTGCGGCTCATAGTTCAGAAAATACGGACTATAATCCTTCCTGGATTTTTTCTGTGAAGAACCCAGAGAATGCTATTTTATTGTGCTTTCTGGAAAACGATATATTTTTACATTTAGGCACTCCTGCAATTGTCACACTTTTTCTGTTATAAACTGACTCCAACCCCCCACCAGAGAAAGAAAAAGTATTGTGGACCTCACAGGAAAGTTTGGGGACCCCTGGTTTACGTTATCAGTTGTTAAAGTCAACATTACGAAACCCCAAAGTCTATTTTGCACTTGAAATAGTCAACTACTAAACAATCAAAACTATAAAAGAATGAAATAGTCAGGATCATCTTACTCTGGGCAGAGGTTAGTGATACATATTGGTGAACAAATCCTGCCCTGAAATTTACTTACTCCTAAATGTTCCAGTGTCAACTGTATAATAAGACAATGGAAGCGTTTGGGAACGATAGCAACTCAGCCACGAAGTGGTAGGCCACGTAAACTGACGGAACGGGGTCAGTGGATGCTGAAGTGCATACTACCTTGAGGCCGCCAACTTTCTACAGCGTGCAGACCTCTGAAATTCTTGTGGTCTTCAGACTGGATCAGGAACAGTGCACAGAGAGCTCAATGGAATGAGTTCATGGTGGAGCAGCTGCATCCAAGCCACACATCATCAAGTGCAATGCAAAGCGATGGATGCAGTGGTGAACTCTAGAGTAGTGGAGACGCGTTCTCTAGTGTGACAATTCACACTTCTACATCTGCCAATGTCAAGTTTTTTGCTCTTTTTAAACCAACTCAGCTTCTACCCAAACTTGAAAAAGTTTTTTTCCCTCAAAGAAATGCAGGAATCACTCATCTCAGCAACATCTTTTATTTGTATTTTCTTTTTGTCTTTAGATTATTTCAATTGTCAGTGTAAGACCACCATGACTTTGCATAAGTAGTCACAGAGAAGTCACAGAGCAGGTTGAAAACCTACAACAAATGAAAAATAAATCAATTACAGATTACAATGAACTAATTATCTAGTTTTCCAGGTAATGTTATCGATCTACTTTTAAGTTAACAGTGAATGAACAAATAAACTACATTTCAAACACATAAAACCCATTGTATCCCCAAAGTTAATTTGATCTTCTGAATGCAGATTAAATGATATAAACTGTACATAATGCCCAGTTCCTACCAGTGGTGTCTTTGTGGAAGCTTGAAGCTGAGGCTCTTTGTCTGAAGAGATCATTGTGAACACAGGTGTGCCAAGTTACCTTATAGACTTCAGATGGGCCTGAGTGAAAGGGATTGGTGCGCTTGATTCTCTGTGATGTATGTGGTGGAGATAATAAATGCACTCACAAGTGTATCATTTGCTGTTTTAACTTGACAGCCAATCTGATGGACGAGTCTGAGTTTGGAAGTTGCCAGAAGAATGGTACAGTGTCTCACTGCATTGTGCACAGTGTACAGTTTGGTGGAAGGAGGATTATGGTGTAAGGTTGTTTTTCAGGAGCTGGGCTTGGTCACTTAGTTCCAGTGAAAGGAACTCTGAATGCTTCAGCTTACTAAGACATTTTGGTCAATTCCATGCTCCCAACTTTGTGGGAACAGTTTGGAGCTGGACCCTTCCTCTTCCAACATGACTGTGCATCAGTTTACAAAGCAAGGCCCATAAAGACATGATAGAGTCAAGATAGAGTCAGGATTCTGTGCAGGCTTGACTGGCCTGCACAGAATCCTGACCTGATAGAAGAGCTTCTGGATGAATTAGAGTGGAGACTGAGAGCCAGGTCTTTTCATCCAACAGTAGTATCACAAATGCACTTCTGGAAGAATTGTCAAAAATTCCCATAAACAGCCTTCCCAGAAGGCTGTCCACAAATAACTGAAATCTATTTTAAAAAGAAAAACTTCCGTGTGTACGGGGCCCCATTGCACAATGTGGCTATGCTTTTGAGAAATTCTCTGTGAAGCCAAAAGTCGTCATGTTGGTTTAGTTGGGGGCTGGGTGGCAGCATGGCAGCAGCAGCTTATTTGGATTTAAAGTGACAAACGGCCATAAAACAGCTCATTTTGAAAGGAGCTCAAAAAAGGTAGAACTGAACAAACTAAATTTTCATTATCTAGGAATTATTTTGTGCAAAAAAAATGCAATAAGCATGTTTCGTAGAGTCCATAGACCTATGCTAACCTATTCAAGGGAGCATAATAGGTCACCTTCCAGTTTTCACTTACCGACATTTAAACAGTGCCTATTTATTACAATGAAGTGAGCTAAAGCAGTCGTCCCCAAACCCCGGGCTGCGGACCGGTACTGGTTCGTGGACCAATTGGTACCGAGTCCCACAAGAAATAATTAAATATTTCTGTTTTATGTATTATGCGAGTCAAGAGAACCTTTTATTTTGAAAAACCTTTAGCCCGATTCTGTCAGTTACGTCTTGCGTGCCAACATTGAGCCTACAAGCAGCAAAATCAGTAAGAAACGAATCAGATGTCTTTGGAAAGTTTCTTTGCGAAGGGGAATAGGCCCAGAGAAAAGACAGGAGAATGGATTTATCCTGGTAAGTTATTCCAACATTACAAGCCAGCTCTGCATAATATGCAGTGTCTGGATTAGTAATGAGTTAAGGAAGCCTTCAAACTGCTTCGCCATGTAGAAACCAAACACCCTGTGCATAAGCAACACTTCGGGTGTTATTATCTCTCATCACTCGCAGATGGGACCGTCTCGCTACAGAGAAACAAGCTCAGGGCTCCCATTAGTCGTTATTGTGAGTTAAAATTTTCATGAAAGTAAATTGTTTGTTTTTGTGGTGCATCTGTATCTTATTTTGAAGGTGTAAACCATAGCGACCAGAATCAGAGAGTGTTAGAGCAGTGTTTGAGATTAGAGGAGTAGAGCTTGTGAATCTTTAGTCTGGTTCACACAGCACAATTTAAAAATTGTTGGCAGATTTTCCAAACCACTGTGACGACAAAGGACCCGATAAAAGTACAGCAGGTTCGATCGGTTCGTGTGTCCATCCACACGCAGGAGCCACAAAATTCCACAAAACCCCAACATACCATGCGTGAATTTAGAATACACAAACACAGATGACGAAGTAGAAAAAGTGGTAGTTTGTGGACTCGTGTCCACAAACTTAACTCGTGTCACTGTCAAACCCTGACTCATTGAATAGCCTTATATCATGTCAGGTTAATGATACCTGAAAGTTACCAGGTTTATCAACTGTGGTACCAGTTTCACTCCAGTTCCTGTCATTGTCATTTCTGTTGATATTCCTTGTACAAAATGCAGAATAAACATTCATGCTGTTTCCACATATCATCTCCGATGTTAACTGGACTCTCAGTTGCGCCATGTCAGCTGTTTGACATTCCCCTCCTTGCTTCTGTCACCACACTTTCTGATTGGCTACCTGTCACATTCAACAGGCTGCATTCTGGCTTCCAGTTAAGAAAAACCCACAGGCTGAGGCAAGACAATCCAACATGTTGAATATGCCTGATTTTAGATCGGATCGGTTTGACATTCTATTAAAGTCAGATTATTTTTATTTTTCAGTCACTCTTAAATTCATCCATACTGTAGCACTCAAAGTAATGTTGATAGGGAGCTGTTGAGCAGACTCCACTGATGAACATTCCACTGGTCCTCCAATGGTCCAATTATGTCATTATAACCTCCCAGAGAACTATGCTTGCTTTTATTTACATCTTATTACTTGCGTTACTCCCCAGTCAATGATCTTTCATCAATAGAGTTAAGAATACTTTACTAACTAACCTCTAGGGTTAGAAGCTTACATGAAATACAACTGGAAAAATTGGACTTTTCTGCAGAGAAAATAGCTACCAACTCTGTCATATGAGTATTTCTTTTTTCAGCACGCTAGGCCAGATTTTTTATTTTTGCCAGTAAACCCCATTCCCTCCCTTAATATTTCGCTCCCTCCTTTCATTGTTGGTCCAGACCTCTAGCAAAAACCTTATCTGGTATCCTTTGAGGGAAACGGCGATTTACTGAACTCACTTCTTGACAAGGATAAATATCCTTGCCAATACATAAATACTTTGCTGCCAGAGTTTTCCTCCAAGCCTGAAGGAGGAGAAAAATATTTCCCCGGAAAGGAAGGTTAAAGGATAGAAAGGAACAGAACTGAAAGGAACATAAGAACTCAGCCTGAAGGGTCAAACAGGAAGCCATAATGCCTGCTTAAAGAAAATGGAACTCCTTTACATTGGTTAAAATGCTCTGTTGAAAAGACTGCTGCTCCATATCTTACTAAATTGACACTTTTTCATTTTAAAACATAAATATTAATTTTCAAAAACTAAGTGTTTAGGTAAGCATTTTTCATGCTTGCAACAGAATGCATTACATTTTACTCCAAAGAAAATGACTCTACTGCTTTGCTATGCAGTGACTAAGCTCAGAGAAAGACATTGTTTTTTTTCTTCTTTTCATTCCCCAACAAAGCACCACAGCCTTACAGCAGTTATTATGTGCCGATGATATGCTCTCAAACTAACCAGAGCTGCACACTCTCCCTGTGTTGAACAGAAATCACATGCTCCTTCTTGGCAAATGCAACGTAAAAATAAACTGAAACTGACATTCAAATTCAAATATAGGTAATTCATCCTAAATAGAAATTAAATGTAGTTCATATTCATATTAATTCAAATTCTTTAAAGAGTTATTGTAAATAGTGATGGCTTTTGGAAGGAAAGATATCTTGAAGAGGTCTGTTTTACAGTTAGTTTGAAGAAGCCTGTCATGATTTGTGGTTAGAAAATTTCAAGGACGGAAGCAGAGGACCCAGATAATGGTGAAAATGGATGATTTAATCAAAGCTCTCACAGGTAAATAGAAGTCCAAGCAGCACTGGACAATGACAATAGACGGGTGACAGTATAGACAGGGACCCAATGAGTAATCAAGGAAACAGGTGACAGCTGGGATCAATCAAGGGGTGGACAAGAAGGCACAGGAACTAAATTGACTAGAAAACAAACACAGAAACCTAAATACTTAAAGTACCCCACCCCTCAAGGGCAGCTACTAGATGCCAGGTGGCCACATGGACCCACAAAGAGGCGGAGGCGGGCGGCCCTTAGACCAGCAGGGGCCACGGGGATGAACAGAAACCGGTAAGTCAGTTGGCGGCTCGGGCTGCTAGGGGAGGCTTGGCTCGGTGAGCTCGGGCTGAGCGCTGAGAGAGTCGCTGGACGGCTCGGACTGAGAACAGGGACTCTCTGAAGGTGCACTGGGGGATGTCAAGGACACAGATGCTGATGCCGGAGAATTCATTAACCCACTTACTGGGGTCACATGCCCGCTTACTGCAGCTGGAGGCGAGAAGACTGAGGCAGCTGGTGACTGGAGACTGAATTTAGAAGACCGGGAAACTGCCAAAGGCTCTGGAGATGGCTGGGCAGTCTGGAGTCTGGGAACCGACCACGCCTTCAGCCATGCTACTTGTCGACTAGGAGACAGTCGTGCTGCTTGAAAACCCAAGACTAGGGGTACTGTGGCTGGCGGAATGGCTGGGGATGGTACTGGAAATGAAGGAGTAATTGGAGCTGTGGAGGCAGAGTAAAAGATACTTATATCAGACTTGAGTGGAAGTGGTTTGCCGGCCATGATGGACGGCCAAAGCTGCCTGGTGATGCCAATCTGCTTCTTCCCACAACTCAGTCAAGTCCATGCCGGGGAGACGAGGCATCCAGTATTGCAGAGCCAAAACGCCGTTTGTGGCTACCCCAAACCGTCGGGAAATGGAGCAGGGTTTCGCTATTGTATCCATAAACCCCGTTACAATTTGGCTCCATGTTGCAGACGTAATTTCTTCTTATTTTTTTGCTAACTTCACCTTAATTTTAGGTCGGTCTTTTTGTTATGATTTGTGGTTAGAAAATGGTGAGGATGGAAGCAGAGGAGGTTATAGTGAAAATGGATGAGTTAATCAAAGCTCTCACAGGTAAACAGAAGGCCAGTTAGCAATGGTGGACACAGAGGCAAGAAACTCAACACAGGTAGCACTGGCAAAGACAATGACAATTAAGACTGCCACCCATCCCTTAAGACAGGGAATCATCCTGTATTTGGCTGTTATTTGGATCAGGAGAGGAACACTGAAGACCCAGTTAGAACCTAAAGAACCAGAAATCAGCATCTCTTCATCCCTCAGTCATCTCCTGAGGCTGATATGGTACAGAAGATTTTTTATTGATTAAGTTTCTTACTGTGGTTTTAGTAGACGTATGGTTTGATTATTAGATAATTATTTGCTTATTTAATTTTATTTGCTTATTTAATTTTATTTGCTTATTTAATGCATAGTCGTATCAGCCAAAATTTAAAGAACAAATCATATTAAGAGATTAACACTAAATATATAAATATTTCCTACTCTAAAAAGATTTGTTAGGGCTTTCTGTTTGTTTTAAGAAATGTTGACATATTAATTCAGTGTTCAGTGGTCATTTAATGTATTATTAATGTCTGACACAGATCTTATGCCCAGTGGTGGTTCTAGATGGGGGCAAGCAGGGATACAGAAGAAATTATGCTAAATAGATGTCTTTTAACATTCAGAGGTCAATTTTATTTTTACCTTCACAATTTTACTTTATCAATGAATTAAAAATTATAGTGTTGGACTTTTAGCTGCTGTATTAAGATAGGATCACACTTTCTATCTACCAGGGATCTGTAACCTGGATCTCTGGAGACACAAGTAGCTCTTTGGCTCACTTGATATATCAAATGATGAAATATTGCTCTGTGTTTTGTTTTTTCTGTATTTTGGTTTCATTCTTTTTTTAATTGTCCCCATGAAAAAACATCGACAACACTGGCCCCCGTGATAAATTTGATCTAGAACCAGCCTCCAAACCTAACTCGTTTGTATAAATATTTTAGTAATAATCTTTACAGTACCAGAATTTTCCCATAACTTTTATACTTTTGGATCCCTGCCTGAGGACAATTAGGGTTGCCACCCGTTGCTTAAAATTTTGATTATTAAATTAGGTATTATGATCAGTTACTCAGTACTTGAGCAGTTTATCAAATACATTTTACACTTGCTTAATTAAACATGTTTAAGGTATGGTACTATAATTGGAGTACAATTTTAGAGTACTCAATGTATGAGCAGTTGCTGCAAGTTGTTGAGCCTTTTTCAGTCCCTGGTTCTGATGCTGCTGGCCCAACAGATACCCATTTAAAACTTTTTAAGGCGAATTTGGATAATGACTTTTATCACTATAAAAGCCCTGAACAATGACACCAGATGGAGGCCACCAACATGCCAATATCTTGCATATAGGTCAGAGATGGTGGAGATAAAAGCGTTTTTCACCAACTTCAACTAAACCGTGCGTTACACCTTCAAAGCAGGCACAAACAATGTAAATACTCTTCAGAATACTGATGAGTGAGAGGGTTATCTGTCTCAGAAAGGGGAGAAACCCTTAACCCTAAATGAGACCCAATCTTGTTCACAGACTGCCATCCAGATTAGAGTGTGCACTGCATTAATTACAACTATTCATTAATTAAACTATTCAAGTTGTTTGCCACTTGAATAATGGTGGGCATCCCTTATTTTAAAACAAACTGCTGTAGATAAGTTTGTTTTATGGTGCGACTCTCAGAAGCTACAGATAAACACCACAAAAACTGTTGAATTATTTCTGGATCCTAAATCAATCAGTGACCGGAGTCCTATAGCCATACATGGCTGCTCCATCAAACAGGTTGCATCTTTTAAATATTATGGTGTGTACTGTGTATATGGATAGTGATCTAAGTTGGAGCACACATGTAACAAATGTATGTGCAGAAGTTCACCAGCATCTCTATTTTCTTAGACGACTTCGATTGTGTGGTGTTTCTAAAATGATAATGCTGATCTTTTATAGGGCAAACGTTGAGTCTATTCAGATATGGCATCACTGGATGGTTTGGAAATCTCACTGCTAAATTAAAAACTCAAATTCAAAGTCTGGTGAAGATGGCAAGCAAGATTATCAACACTCCAGATCTATCTTCTCCACAGCAGCTGTTTGAGAAGGCTACCATCAGGCTACCATCAGGCTACCATCAGGCTACCATCAGGCGAACTCAGAACATCCTGTCTGATGGGTCACATGTGCTCACATCAGAATATGTTCTTATGAACTCTGGAAGAAGGTTCAGGGTTCCCCTTTGCAAATACAATCGTCTGAAACATTCATTTGTACCACTCTGCATTTGTGATGGATTGAAATTTGGTTATTTCAGTGAAATTTGGTTATTTCAGAGGCTGACTAGTTTGATTTGGCTGAAGCAATGGTCAGATTCAACCAGCAGGGGGAGTCTAGTCCTTGCACTAGTTATAGTGAAGAGCACCGGAACTTCCTCCTCAGATAATAATAATCGCTGGAGCAGAAGCACCGTGTCCGGCTCTATTATTAAAACTCTCCCATTCTTCAGGGCTTTTACACATTAGCCTGATAAATGGCAGACTAGTAGGACCTGGACAGAGCAACAGGACGTCCAGACGATGACCAAGAGTAGCATGTAGAGGATGTATTGGGGATGTACTGCAGATCTGACATTTGTGGTTTTATGTATTTTTTTTACTTTGTTTTTTTTTTAATTTATGATTACTGTCCTTTCGGATGAGCGTTTTATTGTTGTACTGAAGTTTTATCTATCTATCTATCTTACATACAACCAAAAGTTTCTCTGTTCCAAGTGCAGCAAAGAAAATGAACTTGATTAAAGTTTATGTTTGCATGAAGCAACATTCTACAGAACTAGGCAAGGTCTGTTTAGGCAACGACGAGGAAAAAGAGGGGAGGGTGCAAAGGGTGGATGAGGTGGGGGAGGTTTGCTGTACTCTCCAACATCAACACAGATGGAAATCATTTGTGTTTCTACAAGCACAAGGACTTGTACACATTGTGTTTGAGCAGGCATGCTGCAGAGCATTGAATGCCCTATTGTACCCAACTGATGGTGTGACTACACACTGGCTAGAAGCAACTACATCATGCAATAGAGCTAAAACAATCAACAGAACTACTTAAAGGTATTGGCCATATTTTTTAAGGCCTCTATGCTTTTTTGGATAGAAGAATTTAAAAATAATGTCAGGACCGTGGGTTGTTTTGGGGTTTTGATTTATTGGTTTCTAGTTTCATTATTATTTTGTGTTCCTGATTTAATCAAATCACTTAGATTAAAACAGCCTTGTTTCTGTTTTTCCTTAGTTCAGTTCTTAATAATTCTACTTTAATTATGTTTATTTCCTATCCATGTATAGTCATTCTTTGTTACTTATAGATTAATGTTCTTGGTTCCCTTGTTGTGTACTCTCCCTTGCACCCTGTGCCATTTTCTCTCTTTATCTCCTCACACCCATAACCCATTAGCTAATCAATCCAGGTACATTGTTCCAGCATTCATTCTCTCAGTATTTAAACTAGGGGTTCACTGACTGCAGTTTTCTGGCTGATTGCCAATTACCGATCTTTAATAAGCGTGACCTGATTCCAATTTTGTCTGACACCAATCTTTTTTGCCTGAAATGTCGGTAAATGTAGAAAGAAAGTTGCTGAGTTAGCAATAATGGGGTGACTACTTTTAACTGAAAATGTGCCGATATGAGCCAGTGGGCCAGTCTGTCAGCCAAACCTCTTTCACAAGATAGCAGAAGAGGACAGTGGCTGATTTCTAGACTTTTTCTGGGGTAGATAAGATTGGGAGATGAGCTTGGCTTTACATGCAAGTATCGGGTGATTACCAAAATCCAGGAAATTGGCGTGGCGAAATTGGCTGAATCGGTGCACCCCTAATTTAAACACCTGTGCTGCCCTCACTCCTTGCTGGTTAATCCCATTATTTCCCCATTAAGTCACATTTTTTGTCAGTGTGGCCTTGCTGTCTTTTTAATCTGGATTCTTGTTTTATTCTGCTCTGGCTCCCTGTGTTCCCTGAGTTTTTTGTAAGTTTGTTTTTTTGGTAATTTTTGTAATTAATTACTAAAATATACTTGATGTCTCAGTCCATCAGAGTAAATAGGGTGAATATCCATGCCAATACCCTGCCAATGACTGAAGCATGATTTGTCCGGTTGTGAACACGTAACATGCAAAAAAAATGAGATGGGATGGGAGGAGGCAGAAGGGAGAGGAGGGTTGTTCTATCTCTGTCAGGGCAGCTTATGCAAGACTGTGTGTGGAAACATGAGGGTGGCTCATTTCAAAGCAGAAGACTGAACTGGCAGGGAGAGGATTTCCATTCAACAGTATTTAGGGAAACTATTTTTCCATGAACTTATTCTTGTGCAGTCTGCACATGTGTGAGATTACCTTAAACACATAGTGACAGAGAGGGAAAATTTGGGATATTCTACTTCCAGACTTTAGTCCAACACCAAATTAATGTTAGATGTTTATTCACCACAATCAGTATGTTAAAGGAACAGATATCATAAATGACTTAATATGTGCTTTCCTTGTCTTTCTTTTTTTACATTTGAAAAGAAAATCACAACCAGATCAGATTTGCTTTAGTTTCCCCTGAACAGAATAATACCTTCACACCTGGACATACTCAGTAGTGTCACCAGAGGACACTGAACTCTGTTTCTAATTACAATCTGCTATATATGTCAGTCAGTCAGTCAGTCAGTCAGTCAGTCAGCCAGTCAGTCAGCATACAGTCTTGTATGCTCCTTATGTTGTCACTCCCTGCCATGATTATGCATAAATTGATGTCAGACAGGAAAACATGCCAAAGGATTTACCCAGGAATATAAAAGACAGCACACATTGCTCCAATGCATACGGTAGGAAAATCTGACGAGGTAGCACTGATAGTCAGAACACTGGAACTGACCCCTAAGGAACCCACAGGTTAGGACAGTTAGGTATGTTTGATTTACAACAACAGTGATTATTTTTTAAATGAATAGTAGCTACTTTGCTATATGTCATAATATCTATGCATCCCGTACATTACTACAAGTTTACAAAACTGAGCTGTTTGGTTTTGCCCAAACAGCTTTCTCTCCATCCATGAAGAAAAAACAAACAAACAAATTCTGCCACTTCACTGTCAACATGCAGAGATGTTCACAAGTATTTAGAAATCTAACATGAACCTGTGCTTGTGTGTTCTGGCAGTTTGGAAAGTCTCATTAATGTTTATTCAACTTAATTCAGCGCAACAAAAACTAACTTTCATGGTTTTAGTGTTGCCAGTTATTCTGGCAACACTAAAACCATGAAAGTTAGTTTTCACTAAACAAAATGGCAGAGTTTACTGGTCAACCAGTTTACTGGAAATACATCCGGTAAGTCATTCTAACAAAGCACACACTGGAAATGAAAAACAAAGCAAAAGCCACATGTGAAATTTTTTCTCTGTTGCCACACAGAGAAAAACACAATAAATTTTTGTAAACTGTTGAGAAAAAATTTACATCCACACAACACAACACAACACGACAAAGCACTGTAGGAATTACTGTAGAAGATATGCTGGGCCAATCTATGGTACTGTAACATGACCACAGAATGAAGCAAAAAAAATACCACAACAACAAACAGCAACACCATGTTTGCTATTTGTGATAGTGAGGAGCAAGAAGGACAGAGAGAAATAGAGCTGCGCTGTCATTTCAAAAAAGATGCAGCATGAAACCAGCATTTTGAAACTTATCCACCATGGGATCTAGTTTCAACAATGATTGTTACAGGTTTTCCAAAGCATCGGATTGATGTGTAATTGACAAGACATCTTCGCAGATGCAAATAAAATTGTTTCTGTGTGGATGGGAACTTGAGATGTGTTCACACTGCAGCCTGAAGTGACCCAATTCTGATTTTGTTTGACGTAATGCGACCTGTGTCTGATCCTTTTGACAATCTGAACAGCACAGGTCTGACTCTTATCGAATGTGACCAAGGCCACTCGGGTATGCGATATGTATCCGATTCAAATGTGACCCAACGTCCAGGTTGCATTCGTCTGACCTGAATGTCATAGATATTCAACAAATGTCCCTATTCTACATCCTGATACGCCCAAACAGAAATAAAAACAACAATCATGACGGACCATAATGAGAATTAAGTTGCTATTATGCTGCTCCGGTCGGACAACATCTTCAAAATCGTAAGTTATGTTCCACCGTTAGCAACCATGTTTACTTCCGCAAACACCTGAGTACTTCTTCTTTTTTGTGGCGGTTGACAGAACACTGAGAATGCTGATATTATTGTGCCCTCTACTGCACAAGTGGGACACTTTCAGGTTGTTTGCCCATTCACATTGTAAAACACATACAGGTTGCATATATCTGGAAGTGTGAATGGCCCTGGAAAGAAAAAATCTAAGTTGACAAAAAATCTGAAATAAGTCTTCAGGCTGCAGTGTGAATGCAGCCTTAGTGTCACACTTGAAGGATGTGAAACTTACCAGCCATGGCTGAGGAATCTCTGGCAGGGGCATCTGAGGTGGGGCTGGCAAACCACTGTGGATCTCAGATTTAAATGAAGGTTCTGCAAAAATCAAAGAGCTCACATTAGCACTAGTAATGACAGGAATAACAGGGAGAACTCTAAAACTATCAACTCCAACTGGGTAAGGAGAATCTTCCCACATGAACAGTTTGCGATAAGATGAAGACTCTTCATTTCACCTTTGTCTGAAAGCACACGATGCAGGATGCTGGAGAGGTGGACCTTCTTCTCTCGGACTCCAGCACTCAGATATTCTCTATCCAGCAGGTCCAGGAACAGGCGAAGCTCGGTCACTAGCTCCTCCATTGCTACAGGACAAACACAACATGAGGTTTCTTTTAAAATTACTCATTTTGCATCATACGTAACATTAAAGACAAAACAGTTGAAAAGAAAAAATTAATAAAATCTTTCTGTGACACTATATGTGCAGGCTGATGGTTTCAACAAAACCAAGTGGTACATGTTCAGACTATATACATTTTGATGGGTTTGTCGTAGCATTCTAAAAATCTCTTGTCAAATCTTCCAGGATTATCTTGTAATTATTTCCCTCAAATCTGACAAGCTTCTCTGTCCCTTCAGAAGAAAAATGTCACAGCCTTTACAGTAGTGCAGCCTTTACCATGTATCTCATTCATGGCTTGTGGCAAATTTCAACCAGAACTTTAAGTCCTTTTGCACTGCAGACCAATAGCACTTCTTACATTAACCCGGTTCCATCCCTCTTCCCAGAACCCTGAAAGCCACGGTTCCAATCGGATCTGCCAGACAGGGTTGGTTTGAGCCATTGATTGGCTCATTGGCTAAAGGGGGCAGGACAGAGATGAGTAGTTTTCCATTTCTGCTCAGTCAGAAGAGCACAAGGAAAGTGAGAGAGGGAAGACATGCAGCAAAGATCATCAGGCTGGAATTGAACCTGTGACGGCTGTGTCGAGTCGAGGGCTAAAGTCTCTTCGTGTGGGTTGTGCTCTACACTTACGCCACCACAGCTTCTGTGTCCCTGGTGAAGCTTTCATCATGACGTCAGATGTAGGACACGAACACAGCACTGAACTTAACTGTTTCAAATACACTTTGAGAGTACTTTAAGAAGTAAACTCGAAAAATACTTTTTTTTAGAGAATACTATAAATATTTGTTGAGAGAACACGCTAAAATGGTGTATTTCAAACAGTTAAGTTCAATGCTGTGTTCGTGTCCTACATCTGACGTCATGATGAAAGCTTCACCAGGGATCCTGTACTGACCATGGTGCTGTGGTGGCGCAGGGTTAGAGCACAACAGATATAAAGAGACCTTAGTCCTCAATGTGACTGTCAGAGGTTCCATTCCAGCCTGATGACGTTTGCTTCCCCCTCTTAATTATTAAGTTAAGCCAACTTAATAAATTAAGTTGGATGAACTATTTTCTTTTTTCAGTGTACAGATACAACAAACAATCCAGTCTGCAAAGAGGATTATCAGGGTTGGTCTTGCCTCTAGCCACGACTTGTACAGATCAAGAGTCAAGAAAGGGTAGCTAACATCTCTGCAGATCCTTCAAATCATGCACCCAAACTATTTAGACGTTCTCCTTCTGGTGGGCCTATGCACAACTACTTGCAAAAAAAACAAAAAAAAACAGCTAACAAGAAGTCTCACTAGTGAACACAATGAATACCTTACAATCTTAGTGGTCAAATAATCTACTGTAAAACACAAAAGACAACCTTTAAGAGCTTGATATATGTATATGTATATCTTTTGTTGTTTTTCCTCTGAAATGTATATACATAAAGACCATACATTGTAAGCACCTGAAAGGAAAGTCACATTCCTTGTTTGTAAACAAAATACTGGGTAATAAAGTTAATTCTGATGTTGCATGCACCTGGGTCATGTTCACAATATACTGTTTTTGCCACACAGAGAAATGTCAAGCAGTCTTAACTGCTCCGTTTACTGCCTCACATAGCTTCTTTCAACCTGAGCAATACTCCAATGGGTGGTTGGAATGTTACACTGATATGTGTGCGTGTGTGACTGAGTATCATTAACACTAAGTTAGCTCTTCACAGATGACTATGAAAAACAATTCATTTAAGCTTTTTGCAACACTTCCTGTACTTTAATTCCTTCCCTTTTTCACTGTAACCTACACTGAGAAAATGAATATGTGGTGAAGTAAATTTAACCTAAGTTTGTGAAATCAACAATGAAAATTTAAATTAGTATCTTTACACAAATATATTGAGCCATCAGAGTTCCCAAGCACCAACATACCAGCAAAGATCTGAAGTACACTGATAAAAATATTCTGCCAGCATATGTCATGCTCTGGTAACACACCGATATGTGTGCATATGTGTTTGTGTATCATTTTTAAAATGTATGTAGGTTGACAAAATAATGGTATTGTTGAGCATTTAAAAAAATCCTTATGGAGCTGAATATTTTTATCAGTGTACACTCAAAAAATTGAACTTAGGGGGTTATTACATTAACAAAAGAATATCATCTACTTTTAACACAATAATTTCATGGTTTCAATACTTAAAACCATGTTTGGGATTTGTGAAACTTTTTTCTGATTTGTGAAAACTCAAAGGTAGAAAATCACCATTTTTTGACATCTCTTTCATTACTAAAACTGCTCTAACTGAAAAACTACAACATAGACACTTCAAACCTGGACTAGATTATTCTGCTCGAATAGCAGAATATTTAAAACCATGTTTGGGATTTGTGAAACATTTTTCTTATTTGTGAAAACTCAGTAAAATTCAATTTTCACAATCAATTTTTTTGCATCTGAAGCACCATAGATCTGGTCTAATTAAAAAAAACTACAACTCCTATTCTCTTCATACCTGCACTGGACTACTAAATCTGCACTTTATTATTATAATGAAGTGGTTTTGAATTATAATTGAATTTGAAAACAACCGCATGGAACAA
>CAEGAF010063326.1:0-13112 GCA_903067075.1 Micropoecilia bifurca
TGGACCAGAACGTCCAGGTCTCATTCATCCCAACTGAACGTCACTGATTCTCAACAAATCTCACTATTCTGAGTCCTGATACGAGCAAGTGGGAAGAAACACAACAACCATGATGGATTATATGAGGATTAAGTTGTTAATATGTTGCTACGGTTGGACAACAACTTCAAATATGTAGCTAAGCTCCACCGTTAGCCTCCATGTTTACTTCCTCAGACACTGAGCTCTTCTTCTTCTATGGTGGTTGGCAGATCACTGAGAACGCTGACGCTATAGCGCCCTCTACTGCGCATGCGGGACACTTTCAGGTCGTTTACGCTGCAGAACACATACAGGTCCATTTACTGGCAGTGGGAACGGCTGGCAAAAACATGGGAATTACCAAAACAATCTGAATTGAGTCACTTCAGGCTGCAGTGTGAACGCAGCCTGAGTCTGTATCTGTGTTGTGGAGGGATTTTGAATACATAGTTCTCCTGTGACATCACACTTCCGGTAACTTTGTAACTGACGCCCATCTTGGAAGGTATCCTTAACTAAGGCTGCGTTCCCTCCAGAGCGGCACCATGTTTCAGACGTTAACTGTAACATGCAAGGTGTATTTCCTTTGAGCTGCTGTGGAAACCATGGCTCATCTACGCTTCGTGTTTCCTACAGACTTCAGAAAGTTTTGTTTAGTTTTATCATTTAACAGTTTATGGTCGGTGCACCATTCCCAGAGATACTGCCATACCAGGTTGATGCAATACCAGGTTGATGCGTGGAGAGAACGGAGCAAGCTCCTATTCCATCTCCCTGTTTCAAAATCAATTTAATATACGGTCCTCATATAGAGGACTATCAGATATTAAACTGATAAGAACAGAAACTACACTTGATCTGAGCCAAAAGGCCGAGAAGCGATACCAGAGAACCGGGGAGGAAACCATGTATTTCAGGGGAGACGCAGCTTGACTCACGGTTTACAACTTTAACCCGGGAGTTTAAACCTACAACAGAAACATGGACCGTGGAGTGTTTATTCTATGTGGTCCGGTAGTTTTAATGTTTGTATGCTGCGGAAAATTAAACTAAATCAGTAAACTAAAGGGAAATATCCGGGGTTTGCGTGGCACCACGTGGTGCGCTTTCGTCCAATAGGAAGCGGAGAAGCGAATATGTCTCCCAATGGCTTTTTACACGTAAAACTATAAATGTACGCGCAGNATTAAGGTTGCAACACACTAACGCACTGAATAGTAAATAGTCCACTAAAAGCCTGTAGTATCTACATGCATTTCATGTAAATAGTGCATGAAACGCTTAAAAAACAACTGCCAGATTTACTGTCAAAGCTTTGGAAATTAATGTTATAGGAGAAACATGAGGAAAAACGAACATCGTAACTTCAGATGTAATAATATAAACAGGACTATATTCGTATTTAGCAGAGACTTTACAATATAATTAAAACTTACCAGGAAACTTATGTTTCACAATGAGCTAAGCTAACAGACGGGATAAACAAAGGGGAATATGCCTGAATTTACACTAATAGTAAAAAAAACTGTTAAAAATAAAAGAGCAAACAGTGGGTTATAAGGACTTAAAGTTTTATCACCATATTTTGTGATAAAGACGATAATTATTTATTACTGCTTTTCTAAGTAACTGAATGGCTCTAACTGTATGACACAGTGATAATATCCATACAAACACAAAATACTCCTGGAAAACATTTAATAAGCTTTTTCTGGTCACCACCAGTCGCGTAAAGATCCGTGATTTGTAACACTAAGCAGCACATGAACAGCATTTAATCATATTTTGAATAACAATGAAGAAAACTATGGAGAGCCATTTCAGCTCTTCCATTAACCTGATTTCCTATTTTCCTGTTTCATTAATCAATTTCTCATTTATCCATTTTTATTTATCTATTTTTCATTTACCCATTTTTCATTTATCATTTTATCTATTTATCCATTTTCCATTAACCTGATTTTCTATTTCCCAGTTTCATTAATCAATTTCTCATATATCTCTTCTTTATTCACCCATAGAAAACAGCAAAAATAACAATCCGGACTATACAGACTGTCTTGGGGGTTTTATAGATAATCAGGAATTTATCATGATGATAAATTAAAGTTCTTGTGACAGGAAGATATTTCATGAATATATTTATCACAATAAATGATTACTAATATTTCTAAATATTTTTTCACCAAAATAATGAACCTTTATATTGTGTGTCCAGGCCTGGCATAAAACCTGTTTCCGCTGCGCTCTGTGTGGTAAAAGCCTGGAGTCGACCACAGTGACGGATAAGGATGGAGAGCTGTACTGTAAAGGTGGAGCCATTTATTTACAGTCTGAAACTCTATACACTCCTTGGGAAAATATGATTCTATCTTTAATGCGTCTTATATCCCGTCCTATATTGGAAGAAAGTAAAATAAAACTTTACTATCCCAGCTGGGCTGTGTCAACACAAACATGGCTGAAAATATTATCACAATATAAGCTGTTCTTATCAGTCAATAGCAATAATTATTGATTTATTTATTGTTTTCAATATGCGAGGTTGTGTAACCTTTACTGTTTTATTCAGTTTTCACTTAACGCTGCTGTTTTTTTAAAATTCTTGAGCAACTATGAAGCGCAGTGGCAAAGCTATGCTAGTTAGCAAGTCGTTGCTAGGTAACTAAAGAATGAGTTAGTTGCTAGGTAACCAAAGAGGGAGTGAGTTAGTTGATTCCATCAATTTTGCTTAGTTAGCAGTGAGAGGTTGAGCGGCTAATGTCTTTCCTATGCCTACATCTCCCAGAATGCTGTGCGATTCTGGGTCGGAGTTCAGTGAAGTTATTGAACATTCTAATATTATAGTTTTTGTGTAAATGGACAAAAAAGTAGTACATTTACACCAAAAATCTCAGAAATTTAGAAATGAATCCAAAATTGAACCTTTGACACAAAAGAACATTTATAAACTGTATTCTATGAAACAGAGGCGTTGATAAATATTTCTCTTTTCAGTTTGTTACGCCAAAAACTTCGGCCCAAAAGGATTTGGTCTGGGAAACGAGGCCATGTTGGAGGAACGAGAATAAACCGGAGGTTCTGCTGGAGCTCCAACCGGATCACAGCCTCTCAAAACTGGAAGATGGAGGAACAAACCAAATCCTCAGAAAATAGCAAAAGTGTATTGAATTGTATCGTTTGCTGAATATTGCAATATATATTGTATTGTGGGAAGAATATTGTGTATCGTATCGTGAGATTATTGTATCACTACAGCCCTACTTATTAGCTTAACTAGACAAAACATCAGTTCGTTAAAGAAATCTGAATTTAAAAGTGTTTTCTATTGAAAACCATACAGTGAAATGTCATAAAGTCAAAAGGAAAAAAAAAGGTTAGTTGATGTTTTTAGAAAATTCATTTTACAATTTATTCAACATTTTACAAGGAGTAAGACATCACAAACAAAAGTTTGTTTCCTCATAAATTAAACCCATCAAACAGTAAATGTCTTCCTAGAAATATTCACATAGTTCAGATTTCTAATCAGGGGCAACAGTTCACATGTACTTAAGTGCAAAAGTGATCTCAGTTTTACTACAACAACAATGAAGTTTTTACCAATTTGGTTGATTTAAAGAAAACCCATAATATCAAAAGCAAAGAAAAGCAAGAAAGTCGACAGCAGTGAAAATAAAGATGCAGATTTTAGTTTAGTTCTGGGAAATGTCCATCAGCGCCGACGGAGCATTAGGGCTGCGCTAAGAAAACAATAATAAAATCACAAGAATAAAGTCAGAATATTAGGAGGATAAACTCCTAAGACCACAAAGCTGAAATAATATAATAAAATTGTAACATTACGAAAATAAATTCTTAGAGAATAAAGTTGTAAAAATGAGAATAAAGTCAAACTACAGGAACAAACTTGCATATCTGACTTTATTCTTGTAGTATTTTGACTTTATTCTTGTAGTATTTTGACTTTATTCTTGTAGTATTGTGACTATTCCAGTGATTTTATTTATTTTTTCTTAGTTTGGCCCTGATGCTCGTCTTAATCAGCGGTAGTGTTCCTGGGTATCTGAACTGGTTTTGTATCGGTTTCCCATAAGTCTACTGGGCCTCAGCCAAAGTCTGCATGGCAGCTATTTTTATGACTGATAACAAAAAGTCTCCAGGACGCTGTGAAATGTTCAGAGGTGACAAAAAACAACATAAAGAAACCAAAATCACAACAAGAGCGGGACCCTTAGAGGCCCAAACATCAGGAGTCCTGAGCCGAGACGTCCAGCTTCCTCTGCGGGACGTAGACGGTCCGGGAGGCCGGCTGGCCGCTAGCGGTTACCATGGCAGCCAGAGGCGAGAGCGGCACCGGCGTGTGGAAGAAGCTGTGCTGAGGGAGACCAGACGCTTTCGGCGTGGCCATCAGAGGCTGGCAGACAGAAACATAAAAGAACTGATGGGAAGGAAGGCTGTGAGATGTCCTAGTTAAAGTTTTCACCTCCGATTTTTATTATGATTATTATTAAAAACTTGAGTTTAGAAAATGTTCCAGCTGCAAACAAACGTTGCTCGGTTTCCTGAGGAATTGCATGATTGTCAGATAATCCACTCTGAACAAGAAAGAAGCCAAAGGAGGAAAAGAAACACGGCAGGAAGAAAGAAAGGAAGAAAAAATTAAAGAATGAAGAAAGGAGGGAAATAAGGAAGAAAGGAAAGAATGAAGGAAGGATGGAGGTCAACAAAAAGTACGGAAGGCAAAAAAAGAGAAAGTACGAGGAGGAAAGAAGCAGAGAAGAACTGAATGAAGGAAGAAAGAAATGGCCGCCAACAGTAACCGTGTACATTATGCAAACTCTCAGTCTGCGCCGATGAAGATCGGCCGTTTACCTGCTGCAGGCTGATGAGAGTGAGCGGCTGTCCAGGCAGCGCCGGCTGGACTGGAACCGGCGACACGGGCTTGATGAACACCAGGCCTCTGGGCTGCAGGCCCAGCGGACCCGGAGCGGCGCCGGCGCCCTCTGCAGGCTGGGAGGAACCGAAGCCACCGGTTGGGCTGGAGATCAGACCCAGGTTCTGCAGCGTGAAGTTCAGGATGGCCGGGCTGGGACTGCTGACCCGACTGGGCGGGTGTGGAGAGGAGACGGCGGCGGCCGGCGGTTTGCTCAGGCGCAGGTTGGTAGGGGTCACTTCAACGGCGGCGGCCGATCTGGAGCCTGAGGAGCAGATCAATCACCAATACTGATACCAATATCGATCTCACTCATCGGCTCTCATCGAAATGACTCAGAATACGCACGATGTTGTATGTAAGTTAAAAAGAAAATTAAAGCTTAAATTATTAATTTGTCAAATTAACATCTGAACATGAAATGCTATTTTTTTTCCTCACAGATTTTGTGGAGATAAATTTTCCCTTTTCAGGAAAAAAATTTCAAAACCAAAAACTCCCATTTTTGTACATTAAATTGGGTCTCTACTGCTTCTTAAAGCGCTGAAATAATCCAAGAATAGAATTAAAATAATCGATGAATAGAGTAATAAAATGAGAATAAAGTTTGAAAAAAAAAATACGATAAAAAATATGAATGAAGTAAAAAAAAAAAAAGTTTAAATAGAACACGAATTAAGTTAAAAAAAATACAAAAAATGATACAAAATAAAGTAGAAATAATAAAGCTTTATTCTTTTATTATTTCAGATTTATTCTCATTATTTTATTTTTATTTTCTGAGCATCGCCCCAATACCCAGCTGTATTTTTTAAATTTAACATATTTTAACCATTTTTCCCTTCATGTTATAGGACCACGATCGACCCTCTTAAGAGAGAAAACTGCACATTTTAAAACAAAATGGCCGCTCATAATCTGGGATGAAGGCGGAGTTACTCACCTGCAGTCGGTGTTTGGTAGATGTAGGAGGACTTGCTGCTTTCTTCTCCAGAGTTTTGTAATTCCTTGTAGCTGATGAGGTTTTGCTGGGAAATCGGGATTAAATATCCGGCTGGAACCAAAGTCTGGAGAGAACGAGACGGACTGGATGTTAAACCCAAACATTTTCTCCCTTCTTCGCCCAGCGGAGCCGACCGCTCACCTCAGAGTGGATCTGTCCGGGTGTGAGCGGCACGGCCCGGACCGGCGTGAAGCCCGGCTCCAGGTCAGAGGTCACCGGCCTGTCGTCTCTGTCCAGGAGGTTCTCCAGGCTGTGGTCCAGCGCCGGGCTGTTGACGAACTCCGGGTCCAGGTGAGCGCCGCGCCGCGCCGCCAGGCGGGCCTGCAGGATCTGGCCGAGCTTCGGAGAGCCGCCCTGCACCGAGCGAGGAAACGTCAAGGGTTCAGACGTAGATCTAACTTTAAGGTCAGTTTTCAAACGTTCCCAGCTAAAAGGATCAAAAATGTTTCGGTTATGAGATCATTTATTTTAGCATTAATGTCTGAGTATCGACTGAAAAGGTGACATAAAAATGTGTCTGTGTGAAAATATCTGGTTCTAGCTGCAGATTACATTTTACACAAAATCCTTAAAAATATTTAAATTTCAATTAGTTGCTTTAAACCAGTGGTTCTGAACCTGGGTCCGGTTGAACCCCAGGGGTTCGGCGGAGCCTCTGAGGTAAAGACTCACTTGTGTAAAGTCGTGATGACGCCCAGCTTTGCCTTAACGTGCTGCAGAGGATCAGGTTACATTGCTTAGCCAATCAGAGGATCACGTTACATTGCTTAGCCAATCAGAGCTGAGGAGGAGCCCTGATTGGAGGAGCTTCACTCTCATCATGGATTTGAACTTGTGTCTTTATTTACTTCAGCAAAACTCACAGTTTTTACCAAATTCTGTAGTTTTCTGTGTTCCTCTAAATCTGCTCCTTAGTCGTATCTTTTCAGGGTTGGTGCTGCCTCTAGTGGCGTGGAGGTGGAAACACAACTAATATAATTACATCACTAATTCAGAATACCGCAAAGTCTTTATTATTTATTATTAATTTTTCATTCTCTTAAGAATGTAGAGTTAATTAAATGACCTAAACCTTAAAGTGGTTCCAGTTTCTCTCGATGGCCAACCTGTTGAAACTGTGTCACATTTTAAATACTTTGGGTCGTTCCTGGACAGTTCAGCTCAACTTTGCTGAAAACACTGACTAGATTTTGAAGAACTGATCTCAGAGACTCTACCTTTTAAGAAGACTTAGTGATCTTCTTAACTAGACTCTAGTTAGGTCACCCCTGTGTCTTCAATTTGGAAAAAAAAAATAATTTTATTAATCACTACAGAAGGGTTCAGTGAAGGCGCATATGAATCTGCTGGTTTCTGTACCTCAAAAAAGGTTAAGAACCACTGATTTAAAGGTTTGGCGAATGCTTAAATGTGCTTGATTATAGAAACTGTTTTGTATTATAGTGCAATTTAGCATTTGATTAAAAGACTACACTGCAAAAACACAAAATCTAAATATTTCAGTCGTTTCTAGAGCAAATATCTTAGAACTTGAAATAAGAAAAAACTAACTTACAAAGGAATAACATTAAAAGACCGTTTTTAAATGAATTTAAGGCATTTTAAATGAAAATAGCGACCATTACCATGGCAACCGCCCTCCATGCATGGCCTTTACCTTACAGCTGGGTTCGGGTCGCCTGGCTTTCGACGGGCTGCTCTCCGCGGTGGAACCCAAACGTTGGCGTTTGAGCGTCGGCGGACTTCCGTCGGGCTCCCGGGACGCCGGTCGGCTCTCCGCCGCAGGCGGCGCGCCGGGGCTCTGGCCCGCCTTGTCCTCGAAGGTCATGGAGCGCACGGCGAGGCTGGTGGGCCGCGGCCTGGACGCGGCGCCGGGCCTGAGGGAGGACGGCTGCAGGTAGACGGCGTAGGGCCCGTTTCCCCGCTGGCGGGGCAGCAGGACGGGGATCAGGGGCGAACACTGCGTCGGGACGAAGGTGACGGCGGCGCCGGCGGCCTGTCCTGCTAGCGGCGTTAGCTGGGCTGCGGGCTCCTGACCCGGAGCTGTTAGCGGCGCTCCGGGCGGCTCCGTGTGACCCGGTGACCTCTCCTCCGCCGCCGGGTCTCTCTCTGTAGCGGCCGGAGTTTCTTTTGGCCTGGAACGGAGGCAGAGCTCTGGGTCAAAAACCAGCTTTTCTCCTCATTTTGACACAAAATCAGTCTGCTAAGCTGGCTAACGAAACAAAAAAAACCTCGGTTTGTTTGGCAAATCTGCAGTGGACGAGAAATGGTTTACCAAGAGTGACGGAAAACGCTGAGTGAGAATATCAGACCCAACATGGTTTACAAAACGATCCATTTTGCTTCCCTCAACAGGTTGGGATACATTTATGCACAAAATCTTTCTTCCATACTGAGATTTCAGTCTGTCTGCAAAACCAGCTGACCAAACATGCTGGAGCTCATCTTGGGTTGCCAGGTAACAGGCCAGGCCTTAGCTGGGGTTGCTAGGTAACAGGCCGTGCTTTGCTGGGGTTACAGTTCAAAGGTAACTGTCTGCAAAAACAGCTGACCAAACATGCTGGAGCTCATCTTGGGTTGCTAGGTAACGGGCCAGGCCTTAGCTGGGGTTGCTAGGTAACAGGCCAGACCTTTGCTGGGGTTGCTAGGTAACAGGTCGTACTTTGTGAGGTTACAGTTCAAAGGTAACTGTCTGCAAAACCAGCTGACCAAACATGCTGGAGCTCATCTTGGGTTGCTAGGTAACAGGCCAGACCTTTGCTGGGGTTGCTAGGTAACAGGCCAGACCTTTGCTGGGGTTGCTAGGTAACAGGCCCTGGTTTATGAGATTACAGTTCAAAGGTTTTTGTTCATTTTCCAGACATTAAAAAACATTAACTTAAAAACCACCCAGGTGTTTTTTTTAAAAGAGCTTGTTCTGTTTTTAGAAGCAGTTAAAACCCAAAGAGAAACATAAAACAGAAGCTGCATCAATAAAAAAAAATGCAGATTTTCCAAAAAATCGATTAGATTTATGGTCTAACTCTAGCAACAGGACCGACATTCAGACCGTTTCGTTCGGCGGCTCCATCTCACCTCGACTCCTGATCAAGTTTAATTTTACAAATAGCAGCAAGTTGGGCCATTTTGCTTGGAACATCCACGTTCGCCGAATCACCTGAGAAGAAAGGAGGAGATAAATGTGTTAATCTGACAGCCTAAACACCAGAGGCGACTCCTCCCAGCGCCCCCTACTGACCGAGGACACACTTGGCAGGGCTGCTGGGGGCGGAGTTGATTTTCCGCCGGTCGTCCTGGATGCTTTTCGCCAGCTTTATGAGGGACGGGTGACGCGTGAAGCTGCGCTTGGCCCCCGACGAAGGAAACAGGTTTTTGGCACAATTTTCCACAGACGGTTCAAGGACTCGTTTCTTCTGGGATGGAAACTCGGACGAGGATTTTGACAAATCTGTTACAGAAGATGGAGAAAAGAAAGTTCTGTAGCCAAAATGAGATGAATCACAAATTTTTCAAGTTTTCAAACTTTTATAGAAACTGAAAGCAAGACATAATTTATTACTGTTATTAGTAATTTCTTGTGATTTTATGTAAATAGGAGTAAATTTCAGCCCAAAGACTCAGAGATTTTTAGATTCATCTCAGAAATTTTCTAGAAATTTTCTAAATCTTTCTGAAAAGTTTAAAAAGATGTTGAGATTAATTTTCTGGGAAACTTTGGAAGTTTCTGCGTTTCAAGTAAAAAAATTTGTATTAATCTTTTTCTCGCACATTTGTGTCTTGAAATGTTTTGTCTAGAAAATGCCTCAGATTAATCTAAAAATTTCTGGCTTTTTTCTAAAAATGTTTCCCTTTTCCTCATAAATTTTCAGCTACTGAAACCCTGAAGTTTTCTTATTTTATATAAATTTTTCTAAATTAATCTCAAAAGTGTTTTTATCTAAAATGACCCTAATATGACCCCAGTTTTAATAACCAACATATAAATACAAGATCGCTTTTATTTTATTTAGATTGAGCCTTTAGGAAAAACAAATATTCATTTTGTTGAACAAATCGATTTGTGTAAAAGTAAAAGATGTTCCTGCTCAATTTAAACACTGAAACAAAAAAATAAATGATAACTTGACTTTCTGTAAACTTTCCAAACCTTGTAAACACATCTTAGTGCGTTTCATGCATGAATTACTGTCCGTAAAAACGGGAAAGATTTGTGTCGGTACCTTGAAGTGGTGGAAGTTCTACCGGTCCGATCCATTTAAAGGCCGGTTTCCTTCCTCCTGCTTCTGTCACGTGGAATTTCTCGATCAGCTTGAGGCTCCGCAGCACGTTGGCGATGTCGTACAGCCGCCTCACTTTGGCTGCAAACACACAAACAAGCAGCTAAACCATCTGCTGTCAACACCATCAGGCATTTTACAAAACTAAAGCAGCTACTCCTCTTTTTCTCCATCTACGTTGACATGCATTATTAGTTAAACCAGTTTTAAAACTTTAAACAAGAATGAATCATAAGTTGAACTGTTTGCCTCCCAGGTCCAGAGATTGAACAAAGTCTCGTTTCTGTACTCACTCTTGAACTTGCTCTTGTCCTGATCTGCAACATGATCTTCTCCTATCAGGATCTTTGCAGCAACGTCCAGACTGACCACATGAGGGGAGGAGACCAGGAACAGCATGACGAACTTCTGGCTCATCACCCGAAGAGATTTATCTTTCCTACTGTTAACCGACGCTGGAAAGAAACGGAGGATGCAGAGGGAAAACGTTTAAGACACCATGAATGGATTTATCATCCTGGCTACTAAACATAGAACAGAAAGGAGTAAATGTCTGAGTTTCAAAAGAGAAAAAATTGTCAAAAAAACTCAGGAATTTTTACATTAATCTAAGAAATTTTCTAGAAAAATATCCCTACAAATTTCTGTGTTTAAAAAGTTGAAAAATTGGTAGATATTCTTGAGATTGCTAGAAAAAAAAATCAGAATATGTCATATTAATCTCATGTTTTTTTAGAGAACTCAGAAATTTCTGGATAAACCTCAGAAATATTCTGTTCAGTTTGAAACACTGAAAAAATCCTAAGAGGAATTGAGAAATATCTTTCTCAGATTAATCTCAGAAATTTAACAGAAAAAATTGAACTTTTGGAGTTTGAAAAGTTGATATTCTAGAGAAAACTCAGAAATTTGAGTTTTAAAAGGTGAACAATTTCCAGAAAAAAAACAAACAATTTTTTAGACTAATCACAGAAATTTACTATTCAAAGTAAATTTACTTTGACTAAAACGTAATATTTTGTGATCTAAAAAAAAAAAAAAAAAAAAAAAAGGTCCAGAAACACAAGAACATTTTAAATATTTCTGTTTTTCCCAGAAAGTAGGATTAATCTCAAAATCTCTGAGTTTGAGCCGTTTCTGTTTGCACCTGCTTTGAACTCGACTCCTGGATGCTCCACGAAGAAGAGCTCCTTCTGCTCGCCGCCCTCGTTCTCCTTCTCCTCCTGGCTGAAGTCGAGGTCCCGGTCCGCCCTGCGCTGCCGGATCTGCTGCATCTGCTGGCCGTACCGGTGCGTCTGGCCGACGCTCCTCAGGATGGCCAGCGTCTCGGCCAGCTTGGTCCGGCCGTGCCAGGAGTAGCGGTTCTTAGCCGAGCGGCTCACCATGTGGAGGCTCTCCAGAACGTTCATGATGTCATAGATGCGCCGCCGCTCCACACCTGAGGAGACCGAGAATCAAGAGTTGTCCAATCAGCTGAAAGGAAAATAACTGAGTTCAACTAACAGACAATGGTTGAATATTTACAAGTCCTTTTAGGATCATAGCAGATGGTAAAAAGGAGTTTTAGAAATTTTCTGAGCTCCAAAGTCAAAAATCTTACTTGAAAAAACTTAAAATTTTGTGATCTAAAAAAATAAAAAGTCCAGAAAAACAAGAACATTTTTGCATTTCAAAAGGTGAAAATTTGCCTTTTGAAACTCAGAAGTTTCCCCAATTTTTTTCTTGGATATTTCTGAGATTAACATAACTTTTTATTTTTATCTTTGCTCCACTGACACTACAAACATATGAGTGGAAGTTGTCGCTGCACCACCAAACGCATAAAAACTGAGCTGACATTATAGAGGAATTCAAAGGTGCTGAATTCATGAATTAAGAGACGACACACAAAACTCCATTCTCTCCGGCTCACAGGCAAACAGGAAGACATTTAATGCACATCTGCGGCATCTTCACAATTTACATTTTATCATCATCTCATTTCATCGTCTCAGCATCCAAAATGTCTTGTCTTCTGCTTCTGGCTTCGAATACTTATACCGTTTCAGTCCGCTATTGTGTATTGGAAACCATCTGACCAATGATGTTACAGACTCATGAGTGTGTTTTGCAAGTTCTGCGAATTCTGGGTTTGACCTCGTGGAAGTTAAATCTGCTCCTCAGAGGAACAATAGTCAATTTGTTTGTTCAAACAGAGACTCTGGCCAAGTTCCTTTACACAAGAAGTCTTTCACGTCTGGGACGTTTTCCCAGAAGTTCTGGAACAACTTCAACTTACTGGGTCAGATTAACCCAGCACATTTGACATAACACATTCCTTTTCAGCAAAACCTATCTTAATGTGAATCAACATAACTTTTAACTATTATCATAATTATATTCCTCAAAAACATGAAGAAGCCCGTCTCTCAGTTTGTGTCTTTCAGTTGACGACTGGTGTGAGACTCACAGGCTCCTTGGTTTCAGTTTTGGCGTCTGGTGTTGCAACATATTTTTCAAAATGGCTGCCATAACTCAAATGGAGAATTTATGTTTGAATCAGATTTTTTGTGCAAACCAAAAAGTAGCCAGTAATTTGCTAAACAAAATACTTTGCTCCGGTAACAGTACAAAAAAATTAATAATAATAATTAGGGTTGTATAATAAACAATAACAATATTTTCTTTCTTAAAAAAAAAAAATCGATATTCATCTGCAAGTATCGTAACATCCAACTGTCACCTTGTTCCCTCACTGCTTGCTTCACCAGGTCATCAGGCTTAGAGTGATTCCTTCAGATGTTCAGGTTAAAAAGGTTTCAAACTATTCAGAGCAGGAACTTGGTTCACTTTATTTACTTTACTAATGCATGAAGCTACAGTTTGGACTGTTTCA